>VXAV01004894.1:74930-96634 GCA_013399715.1 Alectura lathami | reverse complement strand
TTTTCTGCGAGCGTTTAGGTAGAGAGAGGGATCCTCCATCTTTCAGCAGCGTTTAGGTAAATGCTCTCCAAATAATCACGGCTGCTGGTACATACAGTGGATTTGGGAAATAAGCGTTAAAAGCGAGCTTTGCCTGGGAACGCGGGAAGGTTGTCAGGAGCATCCTGCAGGTCCCCCGAGATGTGCTGGCCTGCCCGAGCTGGGCCTAATTCTGTGTTTTCAGTAGCAAATTTCCTGAGGTTTGCTGAATGGTTGGAGTTTTGACCCCTTGCAGCTTTAGGAGAGCTTGAACTTGCAGTCTTAATGGTGTTCTAATGCTGTGTAGGTAAATTTCCGAGGTCTTTAAGCCATGGAGGCTGGGAAAAGGCTTCCTGTGCCTCTCACAGGGTGTCAGAGGATTTTGTGACTCAGAAGCACGTCTTGCTCAGGCTGGGAGGTGGGTGTGGGAGGGATGGATGTGGGCTGAGGGGAGGGGATGGTGGTGTGGGAGCCCTGGATTTTGTGACTGGACCAGGGAGGGACGATGACCTGGTGGCCGGAGGGGTTCTGCCCCGTCCTGGCTGCCCCTCATGCCCAGTTGGAGGAACTGCAGAATCGCACAGTCCTGCTCACAGCAGGAACAGCTCCAAGGCCAGGTCAGGCTGCTCAGGGCTTTTATCCAGCCTGGTCCTGGAAGCTTGCAAGGATAGGGACTGCACGTCCTCCCTGGGCTGTCTGTCCACTTGATACCTTTTGTGAAGGCTTAAGGGGCTGCTCGTGGGCCCTTCCGAAGTCCTCTGCTCCAGGCTGACCAAACCCAGCTCCCTCAGTGTCTCCTCATGGGGTAAGTGCTCCAGCCCCCACCATCTCAGTGGCCTCTCCTGAGCTCCCCCCAGTTCATCAGTGTTTTTAGTGTGCTGGGAAGTTAAACACTGGATGCAGTATCCTGGAAGCACTCCAGGGAGCTCTGGGTAGAGGGGGTGATTCCTTCCCTGCATCTCCTGGCTTTGTCCCTGTTCCTACAGCCCAGGGTGACATTGGCATCTGCTATTGGGGCACCCCTGGGCCCGTGCTCTGCAGTGCCGCCCAGTAGGACCCGCAGGGCCTTCCCACATTGCTGCCCCAGGCAGGCAGTGCCCACTGTGCGACCAGAGTGCCTCCTTCCTGTGTCCTTAATGACACCTTGTCCTCATTTCACCCTCCTTCATCAAATTCTTCTGTTCTCAGTATCAGTTTCTTTGTGCAATTTACCTGCCAAATGCTGAGAGACTTCTTTTCCCTTTTCCTTGCTTCCCCAATATACTTTTCTTTTTACCTCTGCATCAACTTGGGCAACTTGGACCCATCTGAATGTCAGCCACTCTTTGAGACGCTGGGACCTATGGTCAGGGAAACACAGCTTATCTTGGAAGGACCTTGCTCAGCAGCGTGCCCTGCACAGGTGAAATAATTGGGAATTGAGATGATAAATCTGTGTCTACTGAGCATGCACAATACTGTCCTCCAAGTCTTGAAAGGGTCTACACTTGAACAGATTTCTTGGGGTATTAAAAAGCTTATCCAAAATTTTCAGAATTTTAAGTCTCTGCTTCAACATCTAGAACTTGTAGAAGAAAGCTGAACAGATTTTTTGATGTGTTCCATACCAGATATCTTTTTCTCTACATGAGTATTGAAAATTGATCTTTTTCATATGCAGTGTGCAGTGCTTAGCTTTTTTTTTTTTTTTTTTTTTTTAAAGGGTATGCTCTGAAATGCTTTAATTGAAATGGTTAAGGTTAGGGTGAAATTATGAGGAAATAAAATGAGGTTCTTGTAATGAGAAATGCCTAGTGACCTTCAGAATATTTATTACCAGCTCCCCCTGCAAATCTAGTGATACTCGTACACAAATAATCAATTTTCCTCTGAATGGGACTGTAGATCCATTGCTTTTTTAGATTTTTTAGATTTTTCCATTAAATCTGATTTTGTGCACCAGAACAGTGTCTCTGAAGCTAACTCATTGAAACATATTTGTATGCACATATTTATTTTTGTCTCTTTGTTATTGTGGCCTAATAGAGCAACTTTAGTTTATTAACCTATGACTATAGCAGTGAGATGTTTGTACTAAGTGGCTGTTTGTTTGTTTGTTTGTTTTAAAAGTTCCCTTTGGGATGATGTGAGAAGTGCAGTGAATTACAAGAGTGCTATCATCAGTTTTTGTAGCCTGTTTCATTTAATATAGGAGCAACAGCATCAAATGAGTGGAAAGGCACTCATCCCATCCCAGATTTACAGTGAAGCACTGTTGAGCTGTTTGACTAAATTGTTTTATGCAAGGTTTATAATACTTGGAAAGGTGCTAGTATTAAATATATCCAGCGACATGTTCTTTGGATTCTTCCAACTCCAGCTCAGAGTTAAGTGAATTTCATGTTTCTAGAGGCACTTAAGATCTGACTCCTTAAGAACACATGCTCGATAGAGTTTGCTCACACGTAAGGATGCTCACATGGATAGGTGCCCTAAAAAGCATGTGTCAGTATGTTTGTTTGTCTTTCAGTTGTGCAAATGGGATACTGACATTTGATAGTGAAAGTTGCTTTGATGTTTTCATAGACCCATGTAATGTGCCATACCTGTGCTCCTGGAGTGAGATGAGGGAATAACCAAACAACGGGTACCCACTTTCTGTAAAAATATTCCCAAACGTGTTGGAGCTGTTTGTGTGTTGTAGAAAGTCCCCAGCTCTGTGGGGAAGTACTGAGGTGGTGTCAAGTGAGCAGGTCATAGCTGATGGGCAGAACTGCCCTTCCGATGGTGCTGACACAGCCATTCTGCCTCTCAAGTCTGAGTTACCTCAGTGCTAGCTTTGGGTGGCAGCACGCTGGGTTCTGCAGCCCTCTGGTTTCCAAGGGACAATATTTAGGATGGGCTTTCCCCTTGGATCCTGTTCCATGAAGACGGGAGGCCAAGAGCCAACTACTCATAAAGAGCTGCGGCGGCATTCAGCTAGCCGCTTGCAAGGAGCGCTGGTGTGTGCAGAGTCAGGTCAGGAGCAGCCCATGGGACAAGAAGGAGAAAGGTAAAACACCGATTTTAATGATATCTTTGAGCTACACCGTGCTTATTTCCAGAAGAGCAAGCTTTATGCAGCGTTGTGGACTCCTCATGTATCTTTAAAATGGCCTGTGAATCCTATGTGAGTGATAAATACCTTCCAGCTGTGCTAGGTAATGCTTTGGAAAGACCTCTCTTAAAGTGAATTTTTGTGTAGAGGTTTTTGTTAGTTTGTTTTCCCTAAATTTGAAGCTGACCTTTGGAATACAAAGTAACAGGCAGCAACCTGACTGTTCTTTTTGTGACAGGAAAGCCAGATCTAGCCCTACATGACTGTAGCAAAGTACCTGACTTCAAGAAAAAGGTGATGTCAAACTGTAGATGTCTAACTAGCTCTTCATTAAAGGTGATAAGGCATTTTGTTTGCGCAGTCTGTGTGATTATGTGTCTTAGTCTCTGAATGAGCACATCTTCGTGCTTTCATAAAACGTTCTCCGAAAAGCATATTGCAGCCCAGCCTGAGCAATAGTCAAATAAAATAGCTGGGAGTCTTCCTGTTAGATCTGCTGCAGGTGAATCTGTACTGCCCACACAAAAGCGTGGAGGTGATTGTACTGGAAGGAAGCTGCTGCAGGAGATGTCAGTGATGTTTCAACCTCAGTATAAAATGACAGAAAGAGATAAGGCAGTGGGCAGATGTTTCCTGCCAGCATGACTGTAGCAATGTTTGATGTTACCACTTTCTGGTTGCTTGTTACCACCTCTCTGCTGGTGGTTATCATCTGCAGAGGTCTGCAGGCACAGAGGATCCTATGCACTGCATTTCTGCTGCGGCACATGAAAGTAATCATGCTCCTTGCCCTTACGTTTGCAGGGAAAACTCTGGAAACATAAACTCCCTGTAAATCAGCGCAGCGAGCTCTGTTGAAGCCATAGCTCTATGAGGTATGAACTCCTCCGCTCATCTCAAATAAGGTCCTGTCAATACCTGCTCTGATTTAAGGCTGTGCTGAAGGAATTCTTTCCCCATAGATGAGAGCAATGCTGGAAGGAGCTGTGTCTGTAAGCTGCTGGCTGAGGAGGGCTCGCTAGCACCACATTGCTACCAGATGTGTGAGATCTGCTGATGGAGTTGTTTTGTGATGAGTCAGAGTTTGAAAAGGAGGGGTTTTGCCAGTTCTGGTGTTCCGTGAAATGCAAGTAGCTGTCTTTTTCCTCCTGGACTCCAAGAGTACTTCTTGCATTTATTTCTTGTACGTGTGAAGTAGGATTTCTCAGGAGTTGTTGCTATCAAAGGCAAGGAAAAGTTTGTCAATGGTTGCTGGCTGAGTGTTGATAATGAACTGGGTTTTTGTATCTGAGAAACTCAACACTATGCCTAGAACCAATTAGCAGCTCCAGGCAGGCTCGTTATCATTAATTTAATATACGAGTGGTAATTTATAACACTTACTTGCAACTAAAGTCCATTCTGGGATAGATTTTTCAAGTTCTGTGTATTGTGAGGATAAGGAACAGTTTTGCCTGCATGACTTGCAAAATCAGGAGAATCTGTTGTTAGAGTCAGCGGATTTGGGGCAGAAAGTTGTGAAAATAAATCTCTAAAGTCTTTTTGTGTGGATGTTATTATTTGCAGTGCACTTGTGAAGAGAAACTCTTACCTGTGAAGAATATGGGAATTGTTTTCAGCAGCAGTTTTTGGCATCCATGTTTCCATTCCTGCTTCTCTTGGCATGTGAGACCTTCAGCCATACAAGCTTTCCTCTGTTGGGCACACACAGATTACTTTGTCCGGGTTCTAAACATTCAGTAAAAGTGCACGTGTTGTTTTTTTTAAGTCTGTTTTCTGTTTGAGAATACAAAACACAATTGACATTCACCTGTTTCTTGTATTGCAATTAATGTTAAATTATTGTTTAGAGGCCTTATGGGAATTTGGGGTACCATAGCTCCAGCTGCTGTACAAACACAGAAAGAGGTGATTTCTGTGTTGAAGAGCCAGGGACCAGCTATTGAAATGTGCTTCAGCCAGGACTACTCTATTTTTCCTAATGCCTGGCGGGTAATTTTACTCAGCTTTTGGACATGCAGTGGAGTGCTGAGGCTCCTTGCTGAGAGATGGGGTGAAGAGTGAGGAAGTCTAAGGATGAGATGAAAAACTGCGGTGGAGAGATGAAGCAAGATCTGACAGCTGGTGGGGAGTAGAGCTGGGCTGAGAACACAACTCTCTGGGGTCCTGTCAAGAGCTGGCTTTTCTGGAGAGAGATGGTGCTGTTCTGTTGACAGATGGTCTGTTTGCTAAACAGGTTTGAGTCTCACACTCAGTTCCTTAACTGCAGGCTATTTACAGCAGAAACACGATTACAGAGCCTGGATTTTAAGACTTCGGATGACCAGATGATGTCAGTTACACAGTTCCTATCTGCTGTGTGATTGTCCTCCTGCTCTGACTTCAGTTACAGGTTAACACTCATCTTCAGCTGTTTCTTACCTACTTCTGATATTTTAGTGGTCGCTTTTCCTTCCTTTGCTAATTCTTTTATCGCTCTTGTCCAAAGGTAAGAACTACGTTAGGAAGGTCATAACACCTCTTGAATGGCTCAGCAGAACCAATAGTCCACAGCTGCTTCTTCACTAATGTTTTCCTGATGACCTGCTTTACTGTTACTGTTTTTTCAGTGCTGAGGGTATCAGGTGGTGTAAAAAAGACCTGCTCCATACCCTGAAGAGCTTATGTTACCAGAAAATGTAGCTGAGGGGAAAACACGGCAAGCATAGATCAGAAATGCATCAGAAGCCTTCCACAGGTCACTATGATAAGGTATTATATACAAGGTGTAGTTGTAAAAGGGGACATGAAAAAAGTGGTCTTGTCCTTTGTCCATGGGAAACCCATTGCACCCTAAAGAAGAGGCTGACAGGAGGGTAATGAAGTGCTTCGCTCGTAGAGGCGTTAGCATGGCCCAGCCAAGGGAAGGTACAAAAGAGATGCTGTCACAGTAACAACCTCAAGTCTTCATTTTTAACTAAAAAAACATCTGGCTGTTTTATAACCCCACTAACTAGGAGCTAATTGAAGAAAAATTCTGTGAAAGACAACAATAGAAAATCAGTGGAACTTTTCAAGTATTTGTTTTTCCTTTTCCTACCATCTGTAGTTTCCTTTGCCAGACAATGTTCTCACTCAGTAATTTTCCAGTGATTCCAAGGTAGCTCTTTTCCTTGCCTCTCTGATCTATGAATTCCTTTCCATTGCTTTCTAAGCACTGATGTATTTGATGAAGAGAAAATGTTAGCATTTTTCTAGTCCATAGACCCTTCAGAATGATACTCTAGTCATTTTGCTAGCTATGCAGAAATGCTCCCACTTGACAGATCTGGCCTTCCTGTAGTCTTCTGGCAGTGCCTCCAGCACCACTGATGTTAGGTCACCTAATGGCTCAAATCTGATCTGGATCAGGTGTGGGTGTGTGATTGTGTTTCTGCTGTGAGTTGGAGAGCACAAGCTTATGGTGTTTTTTTTTTTTTTTTCTTTATTCTGAGAAGATGGGCAACATCTGGTTAGAATAAAGAAATTTTATTTGTATGAATTTACTGCGATGTAAAGAGGCTATATCCCAGTACAAAGTGTTACACTCAAAATCTTGTTCATGGGCAAAAAGGCAACATATCTTTATAGAGCCAGGAATATATTGTTAGTGTAACTGAAATCCTGAAAGTCTAGTCATTATTAATCTAGGTGCAATTGTTACAAAATCAGAATAATCAGTTAAAACTGTCATAGATGCAGGTTTTCAGTTTCTGCCCCTCTTCCTTGCGTTAGTCTCACCCCTCTCTGCTGCATCTGGCTTCCAGGCCTGATGGTTTTACTCTGGTGGGTCCTACATGGAATGGTCAGCATCTGGAGTCCTTTGGTGGGAGGAATGAGGTTCATGTTGATGGTTTCTTCTTTTGCTGCCGTAGGATCCACCTGGGATCATTGTAGTATGTTTGGTAATACAACTTTACACCTTTCTTTCTTCATTGGTCTGCAGATCCATGTCACATCTGTTTTGTGCTATATCTGGTTGCTTTTACAGATACTAGATACTCTTTCTTTGTTACCCCTAAAACCAGTTTTGTCCAGTTCCAGCTCTGCATTTCTTCAGCTGGCTTGTTTATAGTCGTGAGGTCTCCATGCCAAGCCTGTGCCCCGTCTCTTATCGTCCTGTGCCTGCACTCCTCTGTGTCACATCCTGCATCTCCGCTTCTCCAGGCTTCTGCTATTGTGCTAGGACCTTGTATTGCTCTATACATCATTATGTTAGTTGTGAATATCTCATAGAATATTTGACAGTGGAATCAAGTGCACCCTCAGCAAGTGTGTGGACGACACCAAGCTGTGTGGTGCTGTTGACATGCTAGAGGGAAGGGATGCCATCCAGAGGGACCTGGACAGGCTGGAGAGGTGGGCCCATGCCAGCCTCATGAAGCTCAACAAGGCCAAGCGTAAGGTCCTGCACCGGGGTCAGGGCAATCCCAAGCACTAATACAGGTTAGGCAGAGAATGGCTGGAGAGCAGCTCTGAGGAGAAGGATTTGGGGGTGTCGATTGATGAAAAACTCAACACGAGCCGACAATGTGCGCTTGCAGCCCAGAAGGCCAACCGCATCCTGGGCTGCATCAAGAGAAGCATGGCCAGAAGGGCGAGGGAGGTGATTCTGCCCCTCTGCTCTGCTCTGCTCTTGTGAGAGCCCACCTGGAGTGCTGCGTCCAGTTCTGGGGCCCCCAACACAAGAAGGACATTGAGCTGTTGGAGGGGGTCCAGAGGAGGGCCACGAAGATGATCAGAGGGCTGGAGCACCTCCCCTATGAAGGAGAGAGTTGGGGTTGTTCAGCCTGGAGAAGAGAAGGCTCCGGGGTGACCTGATAGCGGCCTTCCAGTACCTGAAGGGGCCTACAGGAGAGCTGGGGAGGGACTCTTTAGAAGGGTGTGGAGAGACAGGACAAGGGGAAATGGCCACAAACTGGAAGAGGGGAGATTTAGGCTAGATATTAGGAAGAAATTATTTCCTGAGAGGGTGGTGAGACACTGGCACAGGTTGCCCAGAGAGGCTGTGGATGCCCCCTCCCTGGCAGTGTTCAGGGCCAGGCTGGATGGGGCTCTGAGCAGCCTGGTCTAGTGGGAGGTGTCCCTGCCCATGGCAGGGGGGTTGGAACTAGATGATCTTTAAGGTCCCTTCCAACCCAAACCACTCTAAGATTGTATGAATAACTGCTTATTGCTGCTATCTATACAAAACTGTGGTTGTACCATACACAGGTAACAAAAATAAAACAAATTAGATATAGACATCTGACCAAACCAAGTAAAATAAAGCTGCAGACAGGCCAAGAGAAGTTCAGCAGAGCAAGCCTGACAAGCCTCAATCCTGAGCCCTGTAAAACTCACTGCAGAGCTTATGGCCCCTTACGAGCAATGGCAATATTGTGTTACAGGTCTCAGTGCTTCAAATGTTAACCCAACTTCTGTCTTGCAGTTCTTGATGCGTCTTACATTGCCTGGTGTTTTATGAGCAAATTGTTATTGTTCTTGTGTTGTGTTTTGTTTTGACAAAAAAGTCACCAATATTTGAATTACTGAAGTCCCGAACGACAGCTTCATTCATACCTCCCTCCTTTCCTGAGAATAAAGCATTCCTGCTATTTTTGTTGCTGTGTTAAGAAGTCTTATTGTTGATTTTGTCTGGTTACCACTGTTGTGAGATCTTCTCAAAGAGAAGGGCTGCATAGATAATAGGAGGTCTAACTTCCGCAGCTTTTTCAGCTAAATCTGGGCACAAATGAGCTGGAGCCAGGGAGCGAGTTGGTTACATATGTTATAGGGGCTGTCCCACAGATGCTGGAGGTGGTGGGAAATGACTGAAACCTATGCTACCAGAGATGTGCTGCTGAAGGATGACTGTCAGAATCCGTCATCAGAGTAGAGGCTGGTTTAACAGTGTCTGGGATGCAAGTAAAAACTGATAAGCATCTCATTTGTAAGCAGAGCATCTCTGTTAAAGAGATGAAATGTGGGATCTTCTGCTTCAATGTTACCCAAGTTGGCTTCTGGAGTAGGCTTCTGTTGACAATTCAGGCTATGGCCTTCAGTCTAGGAAGGGGCATCCCACTTATACACCGAAAATGACCCCCCACACCTCTTTAGAGAGTTTTTTCCCAAGCCTTTTTGCTCAAAGACTGAGGATGCTACCAGAATGAATGGTCACTGAATACAAGAAGAAGAAGAATGTGGTGGGACTGTTTGTGGATGTCCTCAGGACTTGTGCTGGCACAGCAGTCATGGCCCTTCACTCATTAGAAACTGCTGGGGTACAGCTTCTGCTGGCCACCTCTAGCACGTTGCAGGGGGTGTGTGTCACCTTTTTTATTTAAAACATGTTCTATTCTGTACTCCACCTGCTGCTTGCACCTTTCTTAAAGGAAAATACAGATGTTCTGAATGAGCTTAGTCTCATCTCACTGCAGACCTCTCTGATGCACATCTCTGCCAGTCTCTGGGTTTCTTTCTGTAGACAATGGGGAGGAGTGAGTCACCTTGGTTTCTCCCCTGGTGGCTGTAAGGAGAGCACACAGCGAATGACTCAGATGTGAACACCTACACAGAGCTCCTTCCCTGTCTTGCGTCAGGGACGAAAGGTGTACTGAGTTTGGCTTGTTCTCCACTCCAAAAAAGGAAGGAGCTATTTCTTAACTCATGCTGTTCCTCTTTTTCACGTTACCCAAATCTGTTGGTGACTGAGAAGAGAGCAGAGATTTGTAGCCTGGTTTTCTAAGCCACATTTCTTCAGGTATCAGTGTGCGTCTGTGTGCTTTGTCCACTAACATTTTGTGTAACCTTTGGACAACTTTAACTGTGTTTGACAGAGGAGTGAAAGTAATAACTTATGTCAAGTTTTGCATTTAAGCAAAGATGGACATGGGAAGGGTGTCCACATCAGGTTTTCCATTGAGGAAAATGCTTGTTCCTTTTTCAACATAAGGGAATACCTTGATGAGAAAGATGTAATGAACATGTGCAGATTCTCCTGGGCAAGGCTGCTCTCAAGCTGGAGAAATATATAACCTTTGTCTCCCATTTATTTTTCTTGCATTTCCTTCTTTTCCTGTTCTTCCTCTGTTGTCTGCGAAGGGTGGTGGTCTATTATATACGATACATGTATGTACAAACTTCTTTGCCACATGACACTCATCTTTTGGAAACCAGAGTGGGGTCTAGTTCAGATAGCTGTATCTCCAAGTCAGTATCTAAATCCTCCCTGCGCTCAGCAGGGTCAATAGACTTCACAGGTAACTGTTGAGCAAAGATAGATGCTCACTCTGACAGAATGGGAACATAGACACCTATAGTATGCACCAGCAGGAGCTGAGCCTGTCCAGATCTGGTTTTCCTGAGTTATTCAGATTTTGGCATACACAGATTTCTACTTGAGGCAAGCAGAAGTGTCAGGAGGAAGTGGCTGTGGCTAGTGGCCGACTGCAGGAGATAAATGCATGTTTTCAGATGCATGGAAGCCAATGTACAGAAAATCTTCACGTGAACTTGTCAGCTTTGTCCCATTTCCACTTGAGGTGTAAGACCTTCCATTTCAGTGTGTGCCCTACCTCTCGCCAGTAGGGTGAGGGTGCAGAGCACTTTGGCAAATCTGGGCTGTAGGAGTCTATGGCTTCTGAGCACTTTGGAAACTGGTCTTTATATGTGGAAAATACATGGGATGGAGTTCTTGGGAAAACTGGACCACGTGTGAGTGTTGAACCTGGGGGCTTTGAAGAACTGTAGTCTGCCGTGATGCTGGGCTCTCTGGAAGTTGTTACCAAATACAGGTGCTCAACATTTATGAAAACCTCCTGTGTTGTGTTAGTTTGAAGTTCTGGAGATAAACCCCCCAAATTATTGAACACTATTTAGCTTTGTGACCCCACTAGGAGCCAATGTTGTGCAGGGGCTGTGCTGCCGACAGAAAGTTGTTGTTCCAAATAATTTTTCTGAGCCCAGTCTGGCAGAGCACGCTGCTACGCTGTGTCTGTGAAAGCGTATCAAGGTGTTATGCCACCTCAGTTTTGCATGACTCTTCAGATTGGCTGCATTTATATATTCTTGCCTCCTTCTTTTGATTATTCACAGTATGGAACAACTCATGTCAAAGATGAGTAAATTGCCGGTATTTTTAATTCCCGTGGGTGTTTGGTTTATTGGGGTGAGGGGGTTGTGTGCTATGTGTTTGAAAGAAAATCAGAACATTTAACAATACATGTTACTTTTGTACAAAGGTGTTTTTTAAACAGAGAGATAGAAAAGAATCTAAAGGCAAAATGAGACAGAACATGAACTGTGGGAAGAATACATATATTTGGTTAAACCATACGTTGCTAGGTCTTAGCTTACAATAGAAATTCATGCACTGCCAGAATNAAGGTCCAAAATCCAGAAACCTGCAGCCTGGCTCACACCTACTCAGAAAAAAAAAAAAAAAAAAAAGTATTTTATCCAGATTTCCGTCCTGTCCTGACCTAAGTACCTCCTAGTGTAGGTATTATTTGTACTTTTTTTTCTTGACCAAGTTAATAAGTCTCTTTAAAAAAACAAAACAAAACAAAACACACGACACAACAAAATTTCAAAACAAGCAAACAAAATATTTGAGGACATATGTTGCTCGTTGCTTTTCTGTTGCTCTTTGCTCTCAAACTCTTACTGTTGTTATTGCAACTTAGTGTAGAACTGTCTGAATTTATGTCAAAAACCTGACCATTTTTTACTTGCATGATTTACTCTAGTTTAACATACTTTAAGGGAAAGAGGTGGAAGCCCTGTAAATAAATGGTAAATACTGTAAACAGCAAGAGTCATTTTGAATTTATGGAGAATTTCCATAATGACTTTTGTGTGTATTCATATGGAGGAGACAGCAAAACCATCCAGGGCTCTTACTTCTCTGCACAAGATGTCTTGAGCTCTGGAATTGGTTTCTTCCGCGGATGGTCTTGTAGCACCAGGAAATGCGTGGATTTGGATTCCCAAGTTGCCTTTTTGCTAGCAACGGTCTTGCTGCATCAGGAGGACTGTGGCTGTGGGCTGCCCAGGCAGCACCTGGGCTGGTCAAGAGGGAGCTGTGAGTTGGCACGAGTGCTGGTTCATCATGGCCCCAAGAGACTGTTGGTTGTACATCCCGTACATGGGGAGTCCTAGAATTGTAGAATATCCTGAGCTGGAAGAGGCCCACAAGGATCGCCAACTCCTGGCTCCACACAGGACCACCCAAAACCCCAAACCCTGTGTCTGAGAGCGGTGTCCAAATGCTCCTTGAGCTCCAGCAGCTCAGGGCCATTCCCACTGCCCACTGCCCCGAGGAGCCTGTGCCATGCCCACCACCCCCTGCTGCAGAACCTGTTCCTAACCCCCACCCTGACCCTCCCCTGACACAGCTCCATGCCGTTCCCTCGGGTCCTGTCGCTGTCCCCAGAGAGCAGAGCTCACCGCCTGCCCCTCCGCTCCCCTGGGAGGAAGCTGCAGGCTGCCATGAGGCCTCCCCTCAGCCTCCTCTGCTCTGGGCTGAGCAAACCGAGGGACCTCAGCCGCTCCTCACACGCCTTGCCCTCCAGACCCTTCACCATTTTTGTTGCCCTCCTTTGGACACTCTCTAATAGTTTTATGTCCTTCTTATATTGTGGCACCCAAATGTGTTGCTGATCTCTCTGAGGGCCTTCTGTGTGTCACTGTGCAGTGTTTCTTGAAACATCTGAAGCCTGAGTTACTGGAGCTTCTCTGCTTCAACTGTGTTTTTGTGACTGAGAAATATTGTTTTCTCAGGGAAAAGTGTTTTCTTCACTTTGAGTTCAGTCCTGCCCTATACAGCATCTCGTCTTGGATTTGAAAGCGAAGACTCTGGCTCCTTCTGAACAACCCCTTGTGATCCCCAAAAGTAGAGCAATAACCTTTCTGTGTGGGAAAGCACAGAAGTGAGTGGGTGGGAGCACAGTTCCAGCAAGCAATGTTGGGTTGAAAGTGAGCAGGGTTGCATTTTGAATTTCTCTTTACCCCATAGTCCTAATTTATTTTAAATGCAAAGGGTCTGTCCTGGAGACTGAAAACCTGAAAGTTTTTAAGCACAGACCTAAATGTGCACAAACATCAGCGGAAAGTGCGTCAGACCTCTCTGCCACAAGCAGTAGGGCAGAGCCATAGCAGCTGCACTGGCTTCCCAACTTTATCTGACCTGGAGGAGATGGGCTGTCTGCCTTGCTCACCCATCGCTGCTGTAGCTGTTAATGCTGCATGTGAATTTGCTTGTAGTAGTGGAGGTATTTGCAAAGCAAATGGTATTTCCATTAGGAACTGGAATCAGACCAAAGTGTTGGATTGTCAGCCTGCTTTCAGGATGTAGTAACTAATTTTGCACTCTGAAACTGATGAAATGGGTAAAATGTCAGTTCCAGCAGGAGTCTAAGAACTCCTTGAAAAAATACATTTTTTTTCCTTCTGTTTCCTTCCTTGTAGCCGAGTACCAGCCCATACCAGCCTGGAGCTCCTTAAAAACCCAACGCCCGTTTTGTTCTCCTTGTGAATGCAGATCATTTCGTAGTTATCTTCCACGTGCTGATCAGGATGTATTGGTTCAGGCCTCTGATTGCTGCTGTTCTTCCTGTTTTTTACCTTCTGGGATGTTTGACTCATGAAGGCATGATACTGTAGGCTGCTTGCTGTTATTAATTATATGCTGCATATTGGTTTGTCTTTGGGTGTTGGCTTTCTATTCTTGGAATCTTGCAAACGTTTTAGACAATCAGCCTATTGTTTAGCAAGTGCTCTGCACACACTGTAGGTCTTTTGTGAATTTCTGTTAAAAAATAATAAAAGAATGACTAATGGAGCATGAACGGTGCTTGTGACACTGTAGTCCATTGTGTAACTACTGAGAGCAGAATTTGCATTCCTAGAAAAGCTTGTTCACAGTCGAAGTATAGGACATTCTCTTTATGGCTCATGGGAAAACATGTACTATATATTCAGCTCAGGATGCTACTTTAGAGGATCAACTTTTAAAAAATGACATTTTCTTTCCTTGGAACATGAAGTCAGACTGAGACCCGGGTTTGCTTGGCAACAGAAGTGAATCTTTTCCATTCAGGCAAGTGGCGTGGGGGGGCTATTTTAGGTCTCTCACACACATGCACAATGATTTGTATGCTGAAATGGCTTCTTTTTGAGATGTTGTTAAGCTCTGACGTAGCCAACCCATTTGAATGGCAAGGGTGCATTATTATGTTATGTAACTGTCTGCCTCTCCTGAATGCCAGAGGAAGCCTGGCAGTTGGTTCTCTTCTTTCCTGCAAGAGCGTATTAGTTTATGGCTTTCTTCCACCTCTGACATAGTCAAGCAGGGGTTAAAGTGGGATATTAAAATGTTTAGAAAAATTGTGAGCTTCATGTAGTTCTGAAGTGTAGCAATTGTGCATCCTGAACGTCTGAAAAAGAGGGTCCTGTATGTTCTGGGAGAGTAGGGGTGCGTCTTACATATGCTATAGGCAGCTTCTTTTGGTGCAGAAGTACAATAAGCATGTTTTGATTTTTTCTATGAGAATTAAGATCGAGTCTCTGCTCACTGGAGATGCTGCTCCTTTCTCCATCCGCGTAAGCTCTTCAGGAGAAGGACTGCCAGTTGTTATGGGCTTGTGCAGTGCCAAGCACAGCAAGATTCCTGTCCTGGGACAGACCATGTGTAAAGGCTCTCAAACTTAATTTACAGCTGCAGAGTTTGTTGTGGCCCTGTGGCGGAGCAGATGCCAGCGCAGAGCTCCAGCTGCAAGGCCCTGGTTCAGTCAGATGCTGGCCGTGCTGTAGGTGCTTTCCTGGAGAAGGAGGAGTTAGGGACTTGTGAGTACCCTGAGGAATATGTACCAGAAACAACTACGGGGCTGCTTTGTCTCCTCAGAGCCACGGAGAGCTGCTGGACATGGGAGCCCTGATGTGGGCAACAGCTGGATTTGCCAGGCCAGATCAGGCAGTACTAGCTAGGACAAAGTGATATTCATGGGAAACAAGCATTGGTTTGTCTCCCATTGCTCTGATATGACCCAAAAGGCTTTTCAGTATTTGTCCCTATCTGAAAGAAACAGAAGTGTTGAAAGTATTGAAGAGGGAGAGTTGTCAGCTTGAATTTGGGAAGTGCTCAGTGCCTCTGCATAATTATGCTTTTAAGAAGAGTGCCCGAGTGCTGCAGGTGCTGCTATCCGTGGTCCAGCTGTAAACCTGAACCTTTTGGATCCTGTTCTCGTGGTGTCCAGAGCTTCCAAATGAAATTGTACTTGCCATTAGTCAACATTAATTTGCAGTTTCCACCTTGATTAATTTTTAAGAATGCATATAATGAGAAAGTTTTACAAAAACAGGAAGAGAGGAAATGGAAATTTGCACTCCGCAGTGCTTTTCTCATTTATGACCTTTATGGCTCAACCTGTATCGCACGGTGGTGCATTTTATCACCTGTTTTCCATGTCGTTTCAGTGCCTATTGAAACAAAACATGCAGTTTGATAGGTAAGAAATGGTGTGAGCAGCTGATGCCAATTAACATCTGAGTAATTGGCACACCTTTGCAGGCAAAGAAGCAGCTAGTTGTAGAGGCAGGGAAGGAATATTCATAAAGAAGGTGTTGGAGAGCTGACGCTATCGTCTGTGACTGCATTTTGGTTGTGTTATTTATAGGAGTGAGCCAGGTTAGTATTTTCAGACATTGGTGTAAAGAAATAACTGTCCTAAAGCCCCATGCGTATGCTGCTAAATAAAAATGGCATATTTTCCAGAGATGTGTTTTCCTTCTATTTCATCAGGTTCATCAGGTTTTGGCGAGTTCTGGGTGTTAAACTCACACAGAGGTTCCCAGACGTAGATTTAGGACAAGAACTTTAGGAGCCTGTATGCCTTCAAAGTCTGAAAAAATCATCAGCAGGTAGTTTCTGCTCAGTCCCTCTCTGCACAGGATTGTTTCTTATCTTTAGGAAGGAGTGTGTTTATGTGTAATTTTGATGTTCTTACATCAGAAAGAGGCAAGCCTCCAGTGGTGCTTTCTTGGAAGTAGCACTTCTCAGCAACTACAAGGAGGGAAGGTTCTCCTGGATCATGTCTCACGGTAACGCCATGACCTTTGTCTCATGTTCTGCCACAAGCTGTTGTGAAGTTTGGATAAGAGAAACTGGCTGTCATGGCTTTCCTCTCCGATCACACGAGCCAGGAGAAGAGGCTGTGTAGTGTGATTGTCCTTAGGCCTGGCTTTCACTGAAAGCTTTTCCTAGAGATCCCCTAGGAATTTTCCTGTCTGTTGAAAGTGGGGACAGGGAAGTAAAGTATCCTCGTTTTGGAGTACAAATGACAGTTGTATTAGATTTCCTACACTAGGGGGAATGATACAGGGGGGCAAACTGAGTCCTGCATGAAGGGTGCATTTGTCTGCATCAGGCTGCTCCAGGGTTTTCACAGTTCAGTTCTGGCTGTTCCTTTGCATTTCCGTGCTTACCTCCGACCTGACCTCAATTCAGGGAGCTGCTTTTGGGCCCTCATGATGTCAAATTGCTGTATTTGTGCTGTTTTATTCCATGGAAACTGTTGCTTATCTACTCTAGGAAAGCAGTAACTGCATATTCAATCTTATGTAACAGTTAACAAAGCAAATAGTAAGTTTTTATTTCTTTTCCTTAGCCTTTTTATACACCATGTTCCTTGAATTCAAAGAATCAGAGGGTAGAGATTGCCTCGGATAGCTCTGGCGTTTGGTTATACTTTTTGTATGACCTAAGACTTCACCACCGCTTTCCACCAAAGTTTTTCCCCTGCATCTTCATAATGTAACGGGAAAAATGTGCATGTCTCAGACACTTCTGTTTGTAGTGTCTTTGCGTCTTTGTTGACAGTTTAAGCTAAGCATGCTGGCATTCCTTCAGTTCTGCTATGGAGGCAGTAACGCCTGTCAATTGCCTGAACAAGAATCACCAGAGGGCATCTGTCTGAGTCTGAGTTATGCTTGAAAACTGCCTGGTGTGTTGTGGGTTAGTCCTAATAACAACAGTGAGCACTTTATCAGAAACTGAGTCATTACGCTTGTTTTCCCTTGTAGTTCTCATATTAGCTGCATATGTGTATTCCATATAGCCAAGGGGTTAATGCTGCGTGCAGACACTGTACGAGATCATTGTGCTGACAGATCTCATTTGTGCTCATTTCTCATTCAAAATCTGGCCATAAAAAACATTTAAATAATAATTACTAAGATGAAAGACGTATATGTCAGTACTAATTGCATCCTAAACCTGTTTGCTGCTTTTGCTTGAGGAGTGAAGAAGGAGAAATGGGGATAGCAGCAACAGAAGCAAGGTACTTTGTAGGAGTCTCTCTTGACATTTAACACAGACATCAGAACGGGTGCTGTGTAGCTGCCTGGGCTTGTAGCATGGGAAGAAAAACGCTCCTGGAGGTCCTTGGTCTTCACAGGTCCATTCTGGAGCGCCTGCACTCTGTTTCTAAGTATTTTGTGAACTTGACTAAATGCTGTATCCTAGAACCTTAGTGAGGTTCAGAGGTGATGGTTGTTTTACACAGTTATGGAGTTGCATTGAACCAGACTTCCAGCTACCAGCAAAGGCACAGCTCCACTGATTTTTAACCCTTGCTGAAATCCGGTCACGCTTACCTGCCTGTGTTCTCATGTTTGTAACTGCAGTGACATCAGCTCTTGCTGTTATGCAGGTTTGCCCTGTGTTGCCTTACTTGTCAAAGTCAGATGTTTGGGGTATTTGGGAATTTAGCATCCTCGGGTGGTCCTCAGCATTTTAGACTAACACAAGTATTACCCCATCCCACCACCAGCCACACTGCAGGAGAGTTCTCCTCTCACGCTGGGTTTACGTGGTGGCCCCAGTGCTCCCTCCTCACCCAGCCCTGTAGACACAGCAAGCTGCATGGCTTCAAGACCTTTCTTTTTCCATTGGCAGCAGGGACAACTCTGGTTTTATCAACCACTGAAGCTAATAAACTTCCCACGTGCATGCAGGGACATCAGGTTAATGAGTTCACTGAGCGGCGGAGCTGGAGTCGTGCATGCTGCCTGAGCATGGCAGGAGGGAAGGAGTCGCAAGGCAGCAGCAGTTCAGTTCCCTGCTCCTTCCCCCATCACAGCTCCCTGCAAGTGACTGGTGAGCAGCATGGAGCTAGCCAGCCAAACGCCTGCAACCTGTGGGTGCTGCGGGAGCCACGTAATGCAAGCGGCGGTGCTCACGTGTGCTTCCCAGAGCTGTCCCTGATGTCACAGGAGGTGACATTGCTGCTGGTGGCTTATGCAGAGCACAGGGGTGCTGGTGCTGGTAGCCTCTGAAAACTCCCTTCTGAAATGCAAATGCTTTCCATCATTAAAACCCACTTGAAGCCAGGCATGATCAACAAACACAAAACACTTTCACAGTTGTTTTTTTCTTTTTTTTTTTTTTCCTGCACAAAGCACTTGGCCCCTCAGCCTGCTGAAGTAAAATTATCTAACAACTTCATAAGAAATCTTTGGTCTGTTATGATTAAGTAATCACCGCTTGTGTGTTACGTAAAGGCTGGGAATGTATGAGGGCAGACGAGTTGTGTAAGCAGAAGAACTGGGGAATTTTAAATCCTTTTGTTAGTACTTTCCCTCACCAGGAGCAGTGAAGAGCAGGTCAGGCAGATGGGTTGTGGGAATTGCTTGGGTGTAGCTTGTCCTAGCTTGAGGCGGAGACTAATACTCCTCATAAAGGGCCTATCCACCTCCATTTTCTGTGGCTAAAGGACACAAAATTCTTGATGCAAATGCTTCTGTTGCTGTTACTGTGCTCAGTGATTTAGTGTTGGTTATTTGGTGAGAGAGCTGTTCTGTGCCATCCAAATGAAGGGCAGGCAGCTGGGCTGGGTGAGCCTCTCCTACATCCCTTGCTTTGCTGTTTACACCTGTCCTGAATGACTTGTAAACTCTGAGCAGTGTTGCTGACCTTAATTGCATTTAAATACAACAACTTCTGGGCCCGCAGAGGTTTCTGCTGAAGCTCTGGCTGGAACCGGCTCAGTGGGACCAGGGTGAGGAGGCAGAGCTGCTCCGAGGGCCAGATGTCCCTGCAGCATCTGGTGACTCAGCTGATAGCTGTAGGTGCCATCCCCGTATGAGTTGCTGCACTGTAAATCGATGCTGCTTTGTGAAATGATTAAATGGAGCCAGAGTGATTTTTATTTTTAAGGTGACTTTAAAAATCAATCAGTTAAGCAATTGCAAACATCAGGGTGAGCTCTTGGATGACGAAGACTGAACGTGCAGAAAGCAGGCTGAAATGAGTTTCAAGGGAACGCATCCAGGGATCTGAGCTGGTTTGAGTAAAGCAGTGCAACGATGAGGTTTAGGACTAAGCCGAATTTAGCATGCCTGCAGGCTGCTGCAAGCAGGAGTGTTCTCAGCCCTCCTCATCATCTCCAGATATGGATTCCTTCCTTCTCCTGTGTGCTGCCTCTGATTTATGCGGCCGTGTAATGAATCCAATCAGCCTGTTATCCAGCAGAAGGCTTTCTGCATGTTTAGCAATCGTTTGCTGCCCCTGCAGATCAGCAAATCGAGCTGTGCATCCCTGTGATGCTCACAACAGGAACAAATAGCAGCGGTGCGCAGCCCAGCTCGAGGAGAGGAGGAAGAGGGAGGGAGCGTGGCCAGCAGTGGGTGCAGTTCAGTCAGTTTGGTTGTAACGTGGAACTGCGTGCTAATTCTGTGTACGCAGGAGGCCCTTTGGTCTGTAGGGACAGGAGGCTTTGCTGATTTGGTTCTTGTTGCTTTAATGTGGGATTATTTTCTGTCTGTCCCTCTGAAACACAGCATTGTGGTAAACTCAAGAGTTAAGTGAATGGGAAAGCAGCGTGGTTAGCTGTTGAACCATGTACGTGCATTCAGTGGGATCGTGCTATTCAGTTGGCACAACAGTATCACTTATTTTAAATAGTTTTTTACTGTTCCCCAAACTTTGATTTTAAAGTTTCTACATCATAGGATTAAAAAGTTGCCAATGCTCTTTAATCCTTGGACAGAGAGGAGTGACTCCCAGCAAGAGCTCAGTTTTACTAATGCACCTCGTGTTTTTAATGCTGCCTGTGTAACGCTTTGCCAAACTTTGAAGAATAGAAATAAAACCGGAACATTTTGGCTTTTCAGTGGCTGTTTAGCAGCAGTTAAGCAGCAAAACAATTTTCAGACAATTAACAGATCTCCAGGCTCTTTGGAAGCTCAGATAAAGCTGTTTGAAGGTTGTCAAATGTCTAATTAATACAAGTAGTAACGTAATACTCCTGTGGGTATTGGTAGCTGCTCTTTGAGGGTGTCTTTACGCCCAGGTAGAACCTTTCTGGGGTCACTAAGAGCGTGGGAATGAGCTGCTCCAGGTAGCATTTGCTGCTGTGCTGTGGCTTCAGGGTAGAACGCTGCGCCACAGAGGGTCTTTCTTTGCCGTCCCGGGGGGGTTTAAAAGCATTATTATCAAATGCTAATTTCAAGCAATTACGGTTCTAGGAAAGCTAGCAGCATAACTGCCATAAAATAAGCTTATTTTAATTGCTTACAGCTGTCCTAGAAAAACTGCATTGAAATAGATGATCACTGTTTTGCTTTGTTTTTAGCAAATCGCACTTTGTATCACCAGAGAGGTATGCTGGGAGAGTCTTCTTCATTCTCCTGGGGGCTGTATTTACACCTGGTAGAGGAAAGTTATGTGTGATGGAAAGAGGTTTTTATTTTGAATTTATTCCACCGTTGTAAAGCTGTGGTTGGAGCTGTGCTGGCGTGCGTTCAGGATCCTGTCTGTTTTCATCAAGTTGCAGCACACTAATTTCTCCCATCTGAAAGCCTGAAATTGAGGCCCTTAGTTCTGGTGATTTAGGATTTGATCAAGTTTGCATTCATGACAACGTCGGCTCAGCCTGAGCTGGGATTTGATAACAAATTGTGTGTGCCTTGGTAATCCGTAGCAACGGAAGGTACAACAGGTTCTCCTAAACCACTGCTGGGGGCTAAATGACTGAGAATGGGAAGGGTGGAAACTAGGGAGACTTGCCTGATGTGACTGCAGGCGAGTGGCCGTGTTTGTAGGCTTTGAGGTAGTCTCGAGCACGGTTTTGATAATGTGGTGTTTCTCTTTTCAGTGCTTCCACATCTCAGTCGGACCATTCTGCTCATACCAAATCTGCTTCTGCTGTCTCGTCAGACTCGGTCTCCACCTCAGCAGACAACTTTTCCCCAGATTTAAGGGTATGTGTGCTTTGTCTGAACAAATATATGTGTTGTGCCTCCGTCAGTGGCCATTTCTTGCTCCTCTGAGTTTGGATATAATAAAATTATTTCAGCTGTTAGGTTAATGCCAAATTTTATGTAGACAAAGCATGAAAGGTCTCTAAGTCAAACAACTGAAATAGAAATTGAACTTTAATCTCTACCATACTATTTCCTTATATATAAAGTTGTTTAATCTTCAAAAAGCTGACTTTGCAACCCACATTTGGAGATGAATTTTCAAAGGAACTCCATTTTCTTTTAAGCGCTTAAAGTGGAGATCCTCAACCAGCCAGTTGTATAATCTTTTATTTTTTTCTCTTTTTCTCTC
>VXAV01004894.1:34494-74914 GCA_013399715.1 Alectura lathami | reverse complement strand
CCCCCCCCCCCCCCCCCCACCCCTCTGGTGTGTATCTGTGAGATGTTCTCTTTTGAAAACTCCTGCTTGTTTGTAAACACTGAGTCCTTGGAAGTATCTTCTTTCAGAGAAAGATTGTTATCTTCAAGCTGCTAAAATAGTCTTCTGTTACAATAAATTGCTCTCACATAAAAAGTTCCAAACAAGGCTCTTTGAAGTCTGCAATTGATTTGTAATGTCAAATCCAAAGTTCTAGTTTAGTGTCAGAAGAGTTTTGAAAACTATCTGTATGTTCCTCTTATGCATCCAAGGTGCTGCTATTCCTTAGCTTTGCAGAAGGTCCCTGGTTATAAAACCAGTGGCGTTGGTACATTCTAGAAACAACTTCTAGCGTTTCTCAGCTGTGGTTGAGCAGCTCTGTAAAATCTAAAGACAATAAAATGGCATAAAAACTCTTAACACAAAACTAATTCCTTCTCTTGCAACCATAGTAATGGTAGTTGTTGTCCCCTGAGTAGTTACAATTAACAGAAAATCTGCCGGTTCCTGGGTGGCAACAATGTAACTATGTCTTTGTAAAGGAGTCTTACTAGCCAGCGTTAAGCTACCTTTTGAAAAAGGATCAGTAGTTTGTGTGTAAAGGTTCCTTTGCACCTTTTACCCCTGGATATGAAAGTACAGGACATGTCTGGGTGAAGTGCTATGTAACAGGTCTGAAGTTTTTCCCCTGTGAAGTTCAGTTTCTCCAACATACAGAAAGCACAGGATTTAGTGACTCATCAATACAAATATATATGATTGCGAGCACTGCCACAGCTGTAGCTGTGTATATGATGTCATAAATAAATTTCACACTGACTTATTTTCTTCTATTTTTTAAACTTGATTTTGCATAAGTAGGTGCCTTTTTCCAGTTGGCTGTTTTGCAGGTTCTTTTACACGTGAAGATCACCTTTACAAATGGAGAACCACGCAATATTCCTTCTCTAGAGTCAGGACTGTCTGGTGGTTAAGATGGCTCAACATGTTTTCCATGCAACTCTGGATGTGTCTTGTGTCTCCTTCCCTCCTTTTGTCACCTTGACCACCATATGAAGTGTAAGCCCTTTGGGGCAGGGATTCCTCATGCCATGTGTTTGTTTGGTTCCGTGACCAACAAGGCCTCCATAACCACTAGCAAACAAAAATGAGGTTTTCAGAGGAATGATTGCTTATCTGCTTAGCTGCATGATGCATTTTCCAGGCAGAAGATGCATATGTATTTTTTGCTGGAGGTCGTTAGAAACCCCTCCTTCCTTGCTGTGCCACAGTTCCTGTAATTTGCAGGATGATTTCTTCTCGGCTTGCATGTTTTTTTTTTTAATAAAAAAAAATATTAAGCAACCTGAATTTCTGCTGTAATTAGAAGATATGCTGCTCTCCTTCCATTTCAGAACAGCGTTTAAGGAGAAGTGGTGAAAGCAGAGAATTATTTTTCTACAACGAAGACCCTTCAAGCCAGCTGTGAGCACATACCTCTGCTGGCACAACACTTCCTGCTGTTAACCTGTATCAGCTCTGCTGGGCCTGAGCTCAGCATCACCTGCTGCTGAGGTGGTGTGAGCGGCTGTGGTGCAGTCGTCTGGAAGCACAGAGCTGGTTCTTGCATTCACACCTGAGTGGCTGCTTGTCGATGCTAAGCAGGCCTGCACAAAACTGACTCCCATGGTCCTACTTGTAGGGGACACAGTTAGAAAAATGCAACTTCCATTAGTACAGGCTGCCTTTCTCTCTGCTACAGGAATTCCAGCAATAACCATTTCTCTCCTCATGGCTGAGAGTGGTTGGTGCTGGAGAACATCCTTGGGTCTGTCCCCTTCCCGTGGACAGCCACTTGGGTCAGCATTGCCAGTGTGGTTGCAGTCCCATAGCCTGTCCTGAGATCAATGTCACTGCTAGTGCATTCGTGCTGGGCTTGTTCCTGGAGCCTGGTGCCTGCTGCTCAGTGAGAGGGCCTGGGAATGGGAGATTTGTTCTGCGGGGATCAGCTAAAACCAATTTTTTCAGCTCTCAAGACAAGGAGAACAGACATACACTCTCTGGCCTCATTGCTCTTTGTCCAATTTTCTCTGAGTTAACATCTCAGTCCTGTGACAACTGTGCAGGTTGTTTAAAGCCAGTTCACTGAGAGGTTTTTCAAGGTCCTGGTTGTTCTTACTGTTTTCTTTGACCCTTCTGATGTTGGAGGTGATGCCATACCATTCACTGATACAGCAACACGTTTTGTGGTAGCTCTGTGGTTCTCACAGGAAGGGATTGTGTCAATTAGCTCTAAGAGACTGAAAATAAGCATTTCAAGATTTTGAAGTGGATCTGCCAATTGTGGGATTATGCTCTTGATGTGTATTTAAATTTTCCCCGCTAGAATGAATTGCTTCGTGGATCCGTCATCACTCCTTCGTCTGCTTGGTCTCTGCCTCTGCGTGTGCATCGACTCAAATCTAGGAATTAAATTTCTGTGGTGATGGAAAAACACTTTGTGATAGCTACAATTAGCACTCTCTTTTTCTAAGGGGAATTTTTAGAAGGATAGTAGGCGTCCATCAGGGGGAGGGAGCGAGGGGAAGGACCCACATCATTTCTTGCAGTCTGTGCCTGCAGATTTCTTTTGGAGTGCAATTAACACTCAGTGTGTGTGCGTGCATGTGTGTAATGAGGTAAATGAGACAACCACTGGGGATTCCTGCTAAATGCATGTGCAGTATTTTTCCTAAATCTTTCTCCAAAGTATTCCATAATAACTTCTATGAAGTTTTTTTTTTTTTTTTTTTTTTAAATGTATATTGAGCATTTCAATATCTGGAGCTAAAATTAAATTGCCTTTCCACTACAATTTATAGAATTTTCACTTTATAAACTAACTCTAAATAACTTTTGGCTGCTTCAGTTGGCTATACAAAAAATAAAAATACAAACAAAAGAATGTCACCCTCCACCCTCCCAGAAGTCCCCAAACACTATTAGATTCTACTCCCCTACTGCCCAATCCCTTTCTGATCTCAAGTCTGAAGCTGTTTAAAAGCGATTTGGGGATTGCACTTTTTGAGGGACCTTTTAGCGAATACACTGCCCATATGTTTTAACATAAGCTATAGATCAAGCAAGAACAGAATTGGATAGTAGTAATTGGAAGTGAAAATGAGCTGAGTATTCATAGATACTTTGTAAATTGGGTTGAGATTTTAAAAACACCTTAGAGCCACTGTTGCCTAAGAAGTTGCCCAAGGTACTCACATATCTCCTGCAGATCTGGGAGCTTGGTTTCTTGCTTGTAAGTCTTTTAGGTGCTGTTTTCTCCTATTCCCCTAGGCTGATAAGCCTGTGCAGTTTACAACGCTTCTCCTAAGCTTTGTTGCTAATGCTCTACCATTTATCAGTTGGGACTTTCATTTTGACTTGGCTGCTGATTTATAGGACAGTGCCTGAAGTTCACCATGTTCAAAGCTTCAGAGTAGCACTCGTAAAAGGGTTGGATCCCTTCCATCTGCAGATGGGAAGCAGTGCATGTGGCCAGCGGAGTCTGCTGCCACTTCCCTTAAGAACAATACCTTTGCCTGGAAGTTAAAGGTTGGGTCGCATTTAGTTTTGGATTGTGTGCAGTGACAGCCTGAACCAGAGTTTGGAAATCCAAAATGTTGGCTTTATGTTGCTTCTGGTCTGTTCTGCGGACAGAGGGCATCTGTCAGCCAGTCTCCCGCAAGGCAGACCCACCTTCTGAGTTGCACAGCCTCAGAAGAAGTGCTTCTATAATCTTTGCTCTGGCCATTACTCTTTGTGACCACTAAACCGTTCTTGCCTTTGAAAGCAACATTAAGATTCACAATTCCTGATATTTCTTTGAGGCCCCATGCTCCATCATTGTTTGCTCCATCCACAGTAACAGTTTTCTCCTTTATGTAAGAGGAATGGGTGGTTTTGGAATGGGTTTATGGGTAAGATGCAAGAAGGTTATTATGGCATGCCCAGGACTCGAAGGTTAGGAAAGGGAAGGAGCACACAATTGCTTGCATAACCTTCATTTGTTATCCGTTGCGTGACTTTAGACAAGCCTTTGTGGTTTATTTTGTAAGATGCATAACTGAGGCATGACAGAAGATGTATGGAGTAGTTTTCTGCTTCCAAGATAGTAAATGGATGCCCTTGCTGTCTTCTGTAGGTTTCCAGAACAAAATTCTTTTGAGCGAGCCTGTATTCAAGCTATCCAACCACAATTCCTTTGTAGTCAATGGAAAGAAAGACGTCATTTACAACATGATTTATCTTGGCTTTAAGGAAATGCCCTTGCTAGGTGAGAACATCATGGAGCTAAGATACAGGACCCCTCACTGCAGGATGTCGTGAACACAGAGGGGCAGCAAGTGATTGTTCGGAGTGAATCCCAGCTGTGCTCCAGTAAAGGTGTAGTTTTGTCTCATTTGTAAACTGTCTCCGATTATGAAGAGAGTTCAGGATCACTTGTCCAGATGTAGACCTCTGAAATTCAAGTAAATCCTGTCCCTCAGGCCATGTTAGGCAGGATTAACTGAAATTCCAGTCTCCGACTTTGCTACCTTTGTGTTACTTTATTCTAGCTTTAGCACAAAGTGGCTTAGACTAGCTTTATGTAGAACATGTATGTTGTTAGTAGAGAAACATATTGGAGAAAGATGTGATTTTTTCCACCATCCTTTGCTGTAAATCACTAGAACTAGCCTCAGTGAGCTTTTCCATTGCTATCTCCCTGCCAGTGCAGGAAGTGTGTCAGGCTTTGGTTATGCGTAACACATGTTCAACAAGAGCTGGGTTTAGAGAGAGGCATGACTTCTTAAGCTTTAAGCATTCATTTAAGCTCTGTTTTTTACTTTTGCTTTTAGGGGACTTTTTGGTTAGGGAATGGTGCTTGCTTAGAAGCACTAAATCACGGAAAAACCTCTGCCTAGGCACCTTCAGGGTAGACCTAGCTGCCGTCCTGCCAGGGGGCTCCATGCCTCGCTGAGCAGATGTGTGGGGATGGGCACTCCTGTTTCGGGCTGGCCCTTGGCTCTTGGCATGGGACGGCCCGTAAGAAGACTAGCTCACAGGGAGTGCAGAGATGTCTCTCATGATGTGAGCTGTCCTTCCCAGGGCACTGCACTGTGACTTTATTAAATTACAGAGCACATTGCATAAGCCACCAGATGGTGAGGATAATTGACCTGTGGTCACAAAAGACTCGGCCAGATGCGGACTGGTGATGCAGCAGTGAAGTTAAATAAACAGTACTTCTTTTTACTGTCACTCTGTGAAGATCCGACCATATGTGTTTCTCTGCGTCACCACTTTGGACCCCATTATATTCTCACGCAGAGCACACCTCACGTTTCTGTGGGTGTACAGGAGTAGAAGCCTCATGGGCAGAAATAGCCCTTACTGTAGTTGCATGTAGTGTTCCTGCAGGTCTCGTTGCACGCATGGCTGAACTCAGGGCCAGATCCAAGAATGGCTGAAAGTTCACACCATAAAATGGATCAAGAAGAGAGACCTAGAGTCTGAGAAGTAGGAAAATCTTAGGGGGAACAATTTTAACTGTGTTGAAATTCTGACTTTTGGCTATACAAATTGCATGTGTGTGTCTGTGGGAAATGGGCTTCCCTTCTTTGCTGAAGCGTTAAGATGTGGGTGAACAAAAGCACAAAGGGCTGGTTCTGGTGGATGAATGATGCTCTTGTCCATAAGCATGGTCATTCTAGGACAGCCCAGTGAGTGACTGGAATTTGGCCCCTGCTGTTTACTTGTTTTTCTAGGACTCCATTTTCCAGGGCAGTAAATGCTATGTATTTCATGAGAATTTCTTTTTTTTGTTTGTTTTTAAAATGGAAAATCTTGTTCCCCCCACCCCTTCACCTCTCCTTAGTGAGACCTTTTCTGTACCTCCCCCTGTCAAGGAAACAGAAACACAGAGTAACCAAGCTCTGGGTTACAAAATATTGATTTCATGCAAATTAGATGGGGAGGAAAAGCCAGATGCAGTCCGTTTTCTGTCTCCTTTACACAGAAATAATACTCCCGAAGTGCTCGTCTAGTTAGAAGACAGCAATCATTGCTAATTTTTATTTTATAGAGTTGCCTGAATGTTTGAATATGAAGTAATGTGCAGTGAAGGAAATCTCTGGAAGCATTTATGATTTCCATCTATTAGGAGTGGAAAACTAAGGAGAAAAAATGAATGGCCTTCAGATGTTCCTCAGTAACATTTTCAGCTCTTCCTAATCAACTGCCATATTTCTCCTAGCTACAAAGTGCAAGAGTTCTCATTTGGCTGATTAAAACTGGGTAAGAGGTGGCTATTTCTTTATTTATTTCCCTGTAGTTACAGTTTTGCAGATTGAAGCACGAATCTGGCAGGAATGAACAAGCATGGTATTTAAAAGGAGCGGTCAGATGTGTGACTGCATGTGGCACCTGCCAGGATTTGATGTTTCTCTGTATGTTTTTGCACGGAATGAAACATCTTCCTTCACCGCTGTGTGCTTCTTTACTGATTGCAAAGATATAATTATTTATATCTTGATACCTTATCTTATGTACCACTAATCTGCTAATTGGAATTCTTGGTAACAGAGACACTTTTTTTTTCTATGACTTATTTTAGTTGGCAGAAGTTATAACTCTCAGTGGTCGGAGCCTTTTTAGGTTATTTCTTCAGAGTAGTTCTATGAACTTCACTGAATTAGTTTAAGGCTTTCCTTGAAATTTTTAATCTGTTTTCCCTTATCAGCTGTTTACTATATGAAATACATTAAAGAATAAAAAGAAGAGAGAGGCTAATGTGCTTTCCAAAGTTTTTGAGCAGCCAGTGGAGAACAGAACTGTTCTCTTTCAAGAACCCTTGGCAGTGAGGAAGGTTCCGTATTAAAAAATGTTGGACTTGTCTGAATAGATCATATCAGCAACCTTCTGTGCCAGGGACCGTTGCTGTGTTGAGTCAATGACGACTTTCTGTCAGAGCCTAATAAGAGAATTGTCTTGAGGCACCAAGCCATACAAACTTGAAGAGACAAGCCAGCCGTGGTTGAACGAGCGGCCCTCAACAATGTGTTTCTTTGAGCTTCTGAGCTTTGCCTTAGAAGGCAAAATCAGCGGGGGCCCATGAGATTCACCAGCCCAAAGAGACTTCTTCATCACTAGAAGCTGGGATCTGAGTGGAGGGGTTCATTGTGGAAAACACAAAGCAGAAAACCCCAGGGAAATACTGCAAGGTGGCTACTTTCTGCTCCAGGGGAGTTCCTTTATTACCCTGCTGACTATATGTATACATCATTTAATACACTAGACTTCAGCTTCTTTTTAAAGATTTTTCAAGGCAGTGGGAAGGAAGCAAGTGGATTTCTCAAGCCTTTTTATACTTTCTGAAAACATACACGGTAGGTAGAGGTCACAATTTGTGATTTGGTTTTTGGACTAGGAAAGCGTAACTGAAAGGCAGTTGTAGTGTGTTATTGTCTTCTAGAGTAGTGTATTAGCCTGTTGTCAGAACATTTTATTGGTAACTTAAATGCCTCGTGTATTGTTTTTTTAACCAAGCTAGGAGTCTGCCTTTAGTTGTTTGCTCTCTTAGGAGCTTAATGAGTTTAATGTGGTCTTTAACATTATGTTTGATTCTCTGTTTACTATTCTGAAATGACCCATGTGCCCATGGTGTTTTCTTTTTACCCCTTTTCAACTTCTAATATCCCAAAAGAATAAGACACAAAGCATTTCCCTGCAATTAATATATTGCTGGTCTGAATGTCTTAACAGTTTTCCAGTGCATCTGGTCATAATCCTCAGAAAAGTCCCTGTGTTTCAGTCATGCAAAGATGCTGCTGCTCTTTCTGCTGTAGTATTCTTAGTCGTTCAAAAATAATCAACAAGGTCCATTTACTTGCTCAGCTGATGTTTTATTGCATTTTCATTAGGGTATGTAGTACATAAGTCTTTCCAGAGTATGCTTAAAAAGCCTTAAATGGCTTTCCAAAGTAGTACAGTATTTGCAGGCTAGAGGAGGATTTATCAAGTAGGCGCAGCTACTGTTTTACTGCTCTCGTAAATGAGCATTAGGAAGACTGAAGCATTTTGGCAGCAAAATGCTAGAAAAAAATGTGCCCTCAGAATTTGCCCCTTCTCTGTTGCAAGAAACATTTCACTTAGAGAGGAAGTCAATGCACCAGTGAAAATTATCCAAAGTAAACATGAGTCTTCATTCTGTACGGATTTATGTCAATTCTGCGTCTTTTGGTAGCATCAGCTGAACAGAATTAGGCCTCCATGTACTTTCTGAGGTGAATTGAAAGAGCTTCTGTATCTGTTTCAGAGGTTTTCACACCATGGTTAGTGTAATGATACACCCTGATTCACTCGCTGTGGTGGCACTGCCCTTTGTTGATTGACATGCATGGCAACAGCCATGGAAGAGGAAGGGGATGGGGGTGGCAGTTTAGGGAAAGCAGTAGATGAGCATGGTCTGAGGCACACAAAAGACACTCAAAAGGAGAAAGTCATTGGTTACTTTGATTTACTACTTTGTACTGCTTTGATTTACAAAGAAGATTAAAAAATGAAAAAATGAAGTATGCAGAAATAATCCCATGGCTAAGCCTTTGCAGAAAGGCTGACTTCCCTTTTGTTGCTCTCTGAGACATGAGAAGGGAGCTAGCTCTAACCCCAAAGCTGTTGCTTCTAACTCAGCTAATAAGCCCTGTGCTATGAGCTTTGGAGTCGTGCCTGTTTTACTGAAGTTCGCACAATTTTTGGATCTGAGTGGGCTCACCTTTTGCTGCCTGCACACCTCTCTGCACGCAGTAAGTTTGGACCTCTCTAGAGACTGCAGTTCGACTACTCTGTCACATCAGGATATCCAGGAGATTGGGCACTCCTACACTGGGCACAGTGAGACACCAGAGTTGGGTTTCGCTGTACCAGGTGTGGATCTCTGCATCAGATGCGTTTACCCTCATTCTCTGCTGTTGCTGGGAAGAAAGGCAGTCATCGTGAATTTCCTAGGTCTCCTTCTCTCCACAGAGTCACAGTGCCTACAATGACAAGCTCAGATACAGATCTCTAGGTGTAGATGAAATAGATGTTCCTGCAGTTTGCTGGCCACCCTTGCCTGCAGAGTAGCAAGAGTGCTGATTCAGGAGAGCATTAAATCATGTGCCAGTCCTTGAAAGAAAGACACTGAAAAACAAAATGAAAAAAAAAACCAACAACTTAGATTTGTTAACTACAAATGGGATGTTCTCAGGTAGTCCATTCAAACTGGCAGTATCAGATAAATGTCTTCCTATAGGAAGTAAAACCTTTCACTTGGCTATTATTATTTCAAATCCACAATGTTTCACTCATGATTTGAAAACTACTTATTTTTAAAATCTGCTACTTGTGTGTGTGTGTGTATTCTTACCCACATACATACATTCCCGTACCCCCAGGCTATATCCTGCCTGTTGCTGCTGACCGGTGCACAATCACGAGGCAGACATGCCAAACCTGTGAGTTCAGGGGCTGCAGATGCAAAGGCTTTTTCTATTTGTGTGTGTGTATAATGTTTGTCTGTATGTACAGATTATATATGCTTATGTCAAGGGAGCAGTTAAGAAACTTGTTTCCTGCTGTAGGAAACAGAACAGAACTGTGTGTTGCTGGAGCAGAAGCAGCTCCAAGCCTGGAGAGCTTAGCTTCTGAACAGACAGAGCAGATCTGGTTTGGGGGAAAGGAACAACACAGGAGCAAGGTGGTCACAGTGTCGGTGTGGATGTGTTGCACCAGGGCTGTGGCTTTGTACATCACAAGTCTGTTCAAAATATGCAAAGTCATTTGGAGTGTGTAGGAGGTTACCAAGGAGAGATGAACTCAGAGGGGAAAAAAAAAAATAAAAGGCGCATTTTAATTTTGTTTAGAACAGATTCTTTTTGTTACTTCTGATTGTGTTTCAGAATAGAAGAATCTATGCAGAACTGGGGAGAAACAGTTAAACAGCGATTTGGTAGCACAACCCTGTAGTCACCCCTTCCACTACATACAGTCAAAATCTACCATTGAGTGTGTTTGGGTTTCGGGACTCGAGTACTCAGGAGGAAGTAGAAAGGAATAATTAGAGAACAGACAAGAGAGGCCTCAGGTGCTCTCTTAGCACACGTCTGTGTCCTGAGGCTGCTGGTTTGCCACATGAAAGCTTCCACTGCAGATGTTGGTGTCAAGGGCCAAAGCTAGGTTCTGAATCATGGAATGCTTTGGGTTGGAAGGGACCTTAATGATCATCTTGCCCAGCCCCGTGCGGTGGGCAGGGACACCTTCCCTGAGGTCAGGCTGCTCAAGGCCCTGTCGAGGCCTAGCTGCCCTTCCTCCCTCATGCTGATGTTAGGCCCTGCCAGCTGGCTGTGCGGCCTGCTCGTGAAGTCACACCCCAAGCCAGTCCTGTCAAAAACGGCCCAAGTTATGGAAAAATATACCTGGAAAAAGCCATTAGGCTAACTCAGGCATCTTGACTGAACTAGATATGGGAGCAATTATGTGAGCTGTGGTGCTGGCAGGTTTGCTAGGAGGAGGTAATCCTGGCTCAGCCTCAGCCAGAGCAGGATGTGTGTTGTCATCCTGGCTGTGCAGCTCAGCTGGTAGGTAAAAGCCTGCAGGAAATACAAGAGGAAAATATGTCAGTTGTTTTGATCACAGTCAAAAGAAAACCCTGAATACAGAGTTTGGAACACCATCTCAGGTATCATGTCCTGGAACAGTGTCCAGCAGTGATCGAACTTCTAAGACCCTCTGCTTAGATTTACAGTGCAAGGTTAGCTCTGTACCTCTCTGGGCTGGCTCATCAGCTGCGTGCATGAGTCGTGCCGGAACGTGAATCAGGAGAGGGATTTTTTTGGAGCAGCATGCTGGCTGCTGTGTTAGGAGGCAGTGAAAACACATGGCAGAGCTGAATTGCAATGCAAAGAGATAAGGGATGAGGCAGGGAGCTCTTCAGCAGGATCTGATGCTCTTCCCTGTCCTCATCCATCTTCTGAGCAAAAGAGGGGATCACCTTGTTACTGAGATCTAGAGGTTGTGTCAGCATTAAAGGGTTTTCCTGCCTTGGGCACTGGAAGTGGGAGGGAGTCAGAGAGCTCTACATCTTCAGCTGTGGGTAAGTGGGATGGAGCTAACACAAGATGGGATCCTGGAGTACAAGAAGCAGTTGTTAAATGTAGCAGGTGTGGGCTTGTTCTGCCAAGTCGCTGCTTGAGAGGAGAACACAGGTAGGTGGTGGCATGAAGTCCTCAGCCTCCATGAGCTGAGACAGGACTTGCTGAGGTGTGTGCTCACCATCCTGAAGAGCTGCTGATGGGTGTGATGGGTGTATTATGTTACTTGGTAAAAGAAGACAGAAATAAAAGTTATTCTGGTGTGTAACTAAACTCTTCATTCTCCCAGAGACTCTGTTACCAAGCGTAACATTTTTGTGGGGAGAAGATACTGAGGACCTTGTTTGGCTTAGAGGCAAGGCAAACTAGTGTACAGATTTTTGGTGCTTGTGTTTGTTTCTTACAGAAATTAGTGATGGTTGTGTCAGATGCCTCAGCAGCATTAGTGCATCAGTAGCCAGCCTGCCTCTCTGGCCTTAGCCACTTTGCTTTCTTGCAGCTGGGCTGATGCAGCTGCATCCCTGGGCTCTCCTGTCTGCTTCCTAGCCTCACTGTGGCCCTAATTTGTTTTGCAAAGGTGTGCAGAAGGCTAAATATACATTTTCTTTAGAGTCCAGGAGTCTAATTTTTACATCTTGACAGTAGGCTAAAGTACATAAAAAGATTTTTCTAACAGTTTGATGAGCGATGGGTGTGGGGCAGTAAAAATAGGGAGGCTTTCACATCATCTCCTTAGTTATATAAGTATATATATACTCCTGTAACTCCCTGTCCTTCAGTGCTGCCCCAGATGCCTTCTCCTGTGCCCGCTGCCTGCATTGTCAGCTGCACGGAGATTGCATTTCCCCAAATCAATTTTAAGGAGCCATTGATGGAAGTGGATTTCAGCAAAATGCCTACTATTCACTTCAGATGCTGCAAAGACCAGCACACCAGAGAAGTGTTTGGGCTGGGCTTTCTGACTGTGTCTGTCACAGCCTCTCGAGAAGGGTAAATGTGGTACATGGGTGATGTGCATGCACTGACTTTGCAGTCACCAGGAAGGCAGTCTGTGGTGTGTTACCCGAGTTAGGTCACGTGGCTGAGGTCATCTGGAGGATAGTCAACTGTGCAAAAAAAAAAGGAGGAAAAAAGANGAAAAAAAAAAAAAAAAAAAAAAAAAAAAAAAAGAAGGAAGGGAGCTCAACAACTCCTGCCTTCCCTTTTTATTTCCTTTAAGTGCTGGGCTTGCAGGAGGTCATCTGTCCGCTGCCTTGTGTTGAAGTGAACACAGATTTGGATTGCTAAACCCTTCCTCTGACCCTGGGAACTCCACATTTCAAAGAGTGAGCAGCTGGATTTTATTAGATTTAGGAGAGCTGGTTTTTAAACCAAGAAGGCTTTCAACTTTGTCTTTAACAGTGGTGTGGGCACAGAGATCTTTGTCTTTCTTCCTGCTTGCCTCCTTGTCTTCTCCTCTCCTGCTTTCAGTGCAGTATTTAAAACCCACCTGAGCACTGCCCACCTAGTGACCACGGCAGCTCTTTGTCCTACTGAATGCTTTCTGTGTGTCTTACCTCATATTTGTTTTGGCTGAAGATACAGCCCAGTCCTCCAAATGTTTGCTGTTGGACGTGCTCCCGCTGACATCTGCAGGAGAGCAGCGAGTCCAGCTGTTGGCTCCAGCGATCCAACAGCAGCTGCTGCCCGTTTGGGTACGGACCTTCCAAAAGGAGTTGTGTGTCGTGTCCTGGATGCAGAGTGTGCTTTTCACTTATGTCCTTCCAAGATAAAAGGCAGCAAGAAGACCACCACTTAAGGACTAATAATCTAGAAGCCTCTGTCTCATTTGGCATAACCCAGATGTTATCCTGCTAATTTCAACACGGTTATTCAAGCGCAAAAGTTGACACAAAGGAGTTGAGACTGGGTCTACATCACAGGATTTTGCTGGGGAGGCTGTCAGTCAGGGCTTTGATAGGGTGTGTGATCTTTGGCCAGCACAGCTGTGCTGACGAGAGGTCCTCAGCATAAGCCTCAGCTAGTTATACCTGTAAAGCATTGCTTTCACTGGTGTTGCTGATTTGGAGGGGGAGAAGCTCTCCTGGACACTCAGTGTTGCCAGAGTGAGCTCTGTCGGTGCTGAGCTCCCTTCATTCATCCCATACACACCAGTCTGGCTGCACTGGCTACCTCCCAGATAAGAGCTGCCCTAAGTCGGTGCTTTCCTTTATTTTTCCAGCTGAGAGGTTCCTGTTAGGAAATTAGGGCTGCACTTGTTTTTCTTTTTTATTGTTGTATTTGTTAGTCATTTGAATGCATTTTTTAAAATGTACATCTCGTTCTCAAGAAGGCTTTGATCTTAGAAGTCTTTTCATCTGTACATCAATCTGTTGTGTGAAAACGCTGGAACGTGCTTTTATTGAGGCATGGGATTTCTTTGGTTTTTGTTTTAATTTCTCTGCGTAGTTTAGAGAATTTTTCCTCCCTGAGGCTCTCCCTCTGGCTTCATCCTGCATGGAAGTTGACCACACTTTTCAGGCTGCAAGTGCCACTTTAGGCCATGTCTTTGAATTTTCTTTGCAGAGATTTTCTGACATTAAAATAAACCAATTCTTTTTCCTTCCTCACATGAAGATAAAGAAAGCATTTTGGTGAAGTCTGCACATTTTTGTGTACAGACGTGAGCACTCTTTGCCTGTCTCCACCAGGAAGGACGCACGCCCACTTCAAACCCAAAGACTTGTGGTTGCTACAGCATCAAGCAGAATCTGGACTGACTAACCTGCTCTTGTCTGTGCTATTAGGTTGAGCATTCAGGTGCTGCTGATTGTGGTCATTTGGCCAGTTCAGGGCATGGGAATAATGATTCAGATCCATCTGCATTTGGCCACGTACACTTAGCTTTTGTCTTAGTCACTTACATGTGCTTTTCTTGCCTGATTCTTACTATTGACCTTTTAACATGTTATTACCAGTGAGCCAAATCAGGATCTTTGCAGTTGTTGGACTGACCCTCATGGAGGACATTGATGTGATAGAATGTCTTGTCACTTTCCTTAATGTGAACTAGAAATTGCCCTACATAATTGTTGATAGCGTCGTGGTAATGGCTGATCAGTATAACCAACCCCTTTGGTTCTCTGTGTAACTGTGAACAGAGCGTTTGGCTTTTAGTGATGTATAGGTTGAGGAGAAGATTGGAGTGTGGAAAGGCAGCCACCGGGTAAGCGCGCTGCCAAAGCACAGCCTGCTCAAGCCTCTTCTTCAATCGCCAGCATCCTTGCTTCAACACTTGTGCATGGCCCAGTGTGCTCAGAGAGCGTAGGGCTGTGCCGTGGTCTCTTACATGCTCTGTGTTGACCTTTCTGAGGCTGAGACAGTACCTCAGGGTCTTTGAATATTTGTTGTTCTTGATGTTGTTGACCTGTTGGAGATGGGTGTAAACTTCTTGATTTGTGAAAATGTAATCAATTTGTTTTTCTACTGCTTTTATGTAGGTCCTAAGGGAGACTAATAAATTGGCTGAAATGGAAGAGCCGCCTTTGCTACCAGGAGAAACCATTAAAGACATGGGTAAGTGAAGACGAAATTTCTTACAGTTTGCTTGACCAAATAGAATATCCGTAAAGCAAAATACCTTGGCGGTCATTGACCAACAGTAGCAAAGTGCTGGCATTTGAGACCCATGATGAGGTCGTTTCATTAACACGGTGCTATTGCAGAAAAAAGTTGTGATATGAGGATTGGGCTTTTTCATTTTCTTTTTTTTTTTCATCTAGACTTACTGACATGAAGCAGGTTCACTGATGCACTCCACAGTCTGATAGTTGGAGTAAGCCAATTAGTTCCGTGAAATATTTTGCATTCATTGGTTTAGCATGTTCCCTTCCTCTTAAAATGATACAGAAGAAAGTAACTTCAGTCCTAGAAACAAGCACTCCCACCCCATCAAAGCCAAACCCTCAAACCAAAACACCTTAATGCTCAATCCTTTTCTCTGCTTTCCTAAAGACTCTGAACTCTTGCTGTAACCATGGACTGCAGACTGACATCTAACTCACTCCACAGGCACAGTTATCTCTGACAGAAAGACTATATTTTGAAGAGTTCCTGGTAATGGTTTAAGAGATCAGCATTAACAGTATTTTATCTGTTGGCAAATAATGTGATGAGCCACATGAGTCTGTAAGACTAGGTGGCTTTCAGAGTGCTGAAGAAGACTGAGCGTATTAGACTGTCCCTTGGTAGCAGCACTGGTACAACCTCTTTCATGCCCGGCATCCATTCTCACAAACAGTGGAGGAACTTGATTCTTTGGACAACCCTGTTTATCAGACACACGCTCCTGAAATCATGCAGCCATGTTAGGATTAGGATCAAACAACAGGACATATGTATCCATGTTTATAGATACATGTGTACATGTGCTGTGCGATTAAGTAAGAATTGTTTGCTTAGGAAACCAAGCTAATAAAATGTAAATGTGAAAGGTGGTGTGGCTTCTAAGTTGGCAAGTGTTTGAGATTGTGCCTAAGATTCCTTACCTGGAAAATGTTTTTCCAGCACCTTTTCCCTTTACTTGGATTTCCTGTTCTTTTTCAGAAGTATGTGCACACTCCTCTTATTAGTAGATTTTGTTTTATTTATGAGTAAAACAATTCTCATTTCAATAATGAGAAATTATCAAACCGCCGGGCAGGGTGCTCTCACCCTTATTATGTGTTTCATGAGTCTGCTTCCAAGCCCCTGTCAATCTACTCCTTGGAAGAAAAAGTGATTAATAATCATGGGTAATTAAACAAACATTAATTAGAGCTGAAGCATTTTGTGTTTAACAGCCCTTCCAATAGAGACATTTTAATTTAAATAAACGAATAATGAGGTTGCTAGAATATATATATTTTAAACTAAAAATTTTGTGCTACCTATTTTGCTCCAAACTAGTCGCTCCTCTTCCCTTTTGCCTTGAACTTTCCACCTGAGTCTCTGAAGGTAACCAGAGCGGGTTCTGTCTGCCTGCTGTTGATTTTTAAAAATTCCTCTCAGTGTCTGAATCTAGAGAGTCAACGGTGACTTTGTAGAAGCAGAGCTGATGTGAGGAGAAGTGTCCTAGAGTAAGGTAGTCTCCCTCCCTCCAGGCTGAATCTCATGGAGTAAAGGTGGAGGAAATTTTATGTCCCCATCCTGTCATGTCAGCAGCCTCGAACCTCTTGTGCATGGTGGCTGTTGCCTGGCTAGGAGGCAAGCTTTCTTCCCGACTTCATGCAGCCCTTGCAAAATGGATCCCATAGGGTTTGTAGGCTTAAGGTTATTAAGATGGTCCGGGGATTTTATTTTCTTTTCCAAATTTCATGTATCTGGCAGCTATAGCCTGTGGGTCTCCTTCTGAAAGGATGTCTGTGTGTTTGAGGAATACTGCTACTTGTTGGTAGTAATAGCATTGCCGTGGCATGGCACAGCCAGCCAGCTGTTCACTGACAGAAGGTGTGACGGGTCACTGATGGCCGTCGGGGGTGGGGAACAACTTGAATGCTGGCATTTTTAATTGATATAAAACAGAAGGGCAGTTAGGGGAGGTGTTTGCTGTGGAAAACCAGGAGCACCTCTCGCCTTTTGCTCGTGCAAGCGAGAAATGTTTGAGGCCTTTTACGAAGGGGACTGGTTTGAGTCACCAGCACTCAGGTCTGAAAATAATTGAGTTGTTGCAGAGTAACTTGATCACGGGTTTAAGACTTAAAGTCACTGGCAGTTGGCTGCTGTACAGATTTTCGGCTGCTGGAAGTCACTGCAGCACCGCTGGCGTCTATCAGGGCCATTAGCAGGGACTACATCCAGGGGCTGGCTCCGTGTGTAAGGCTGTATAGGAGGACCTAAACATCCTAAAAGCCATCTGCAGGAGAACTGTCTCCTCTTCCTCTCGATGGCACAAAACAGATTGCTGGCAATCATTCCTTTTTATGCAGATTGTTGTCAGCTTCAAATATATGCACTCAGGCAGGAATTGTCTCCTCATGCACGATGCTTTCAGCTACTGGTGCTACTGGCAAGACATTGCTCAGGAGAGTAAACAGTTTGCACCAAATACTGGCTTTTTTATTGGGTTCTGTGCCAATGTGGGATTCCAGGTGATGACACTTGCCTGGAGTTTCATTTACACATAAACTTTTACCTTCTCAACAGAACTGAAGCTGGCATGTTAGCTCCAAGCTAGCACCTTGATTGAACTGGATTTCATTTAATGGTCTGAAAAGTGGAACCCCCTGAGTGTGTTTGCTTTAATAATTTTACTCCTGTAAATTAACCATAAATTAACTTTTTTTTACTTACTTCATTTTTTTTTCTTTTTAAAGCTAAGGATGTTACTTACATCTGTCCCTTCACTGGAGCAATCAGAGGAACCCTTACTGTTACCAACTATAGACTGTATTTTAAAAGCATGGAACGGGTAAGTTTTTGTAACCATCTACTTTTGTGGGCTGTTCAGTCTCTTCAGGACCTGGGTGTATTTTGGTTTGCTTGTTGTTTTGTCTTTAGTGTGCTTGTGTGTGAACCATAGCTGTATGTTGGGGAATATAGGTATAAGGGAACAGGAGCTGGGTTTTCCCCCCCCTCCCCTTTTTAAACTCACAAATTTCAACTGTCTACAGGACCCTCCTTTTGTCCTAGATGCATCTTTAGGTGTAATCAACAGAGTGGAGAAGATAGGAGGTGCTTCCAGTCGTGGTGAGAACTCGTATGGGCTGGAGATTGTGTGCAAGGTAAATTTTTGTTTGTTTTACAACTCTGGCTGGGGATTCTCTCTATAATACTATAAGAAGTTCTGGAAAACTTGTCAGTTGGTATTATTTCACACACATTTTAAAAGTCACTTTCAGGATTCTCTAGCTCCACTCATTAGAGATGAGATCCAAATATTTTTTAAAGCTTTGTGCTAGTAATGTCTTTTTCCTTCAGAGCAGAAACAAACCTAAGTCTGCATCCCAGTAATGCAGTCCTCAAGGCTTCCGTATTGCTTACCAAGATATCCCAGGAAAACTCCACTCACTGTGCAGTCTGGGATACCTTCAGCACAACTGCACTGCAAGAGCAAGAAAGGGGTTCATATCTCTTGAAGTCATTTGCTTGTGTCCACCTGCTGCTGTGCTCTGTGGTGAGGGACTGACAAGTAGCCTTCAGTTCCTCTTGGGGCTATCCTTGCATTACTTTCAAGGGAGTAGATGTTTGAAGTACGCCTCTCAGGAGCCCTTGCAGTCATTGAAAATGCAAACTTCAGTAAAAATTATCAATTCACCTCCTAGTGTCTGCTTACTGTAGACCCACAAAGTAGATAAAGCCACCATCTCTAGTCCTAAATCCATACCTCCTCTGTTTACCAGGGCACAACCCTTTGCTTTCCTCGGTGGCAACACAGGGAGAGCTGGATTCTGAACCTAGTAGGTCTCGGGCCGCTTAGAGCTCTTGTCAGCCCCCACCCCCTGAAGGCTGAAAGGATGCTACTTTCTGGATAAGAGCAGATGGAAGCATGAAAATGAGCCCCACACAGCTCTGGTCACTGCTGTGATTTTGAGGCACTGGGAAGCTAAGCAGACTCTCAAGCTGTGGGCACGCTGAGTCACGAGCAGTTGATATAATCTATACCAAATCACCCAGCTGCTCCCTCAGCCTGCTGCAGTCATAATCCTCACAGGCTACCATTGGGGTGCTGGTGCTGGCAGGCCGCTTTGTTCCCTGTTTTGCTTTGAGTTCTTAGTCCTCAGTCATTTTTCTGACATGCAAACTTGCACACACAGTCAGGCTTGGAGAGAACTGCATTGTTTCCCTGGATGAGAAACCCAAGCACAAACTAAAAGACCTAAAAGACCTTAGCCCTACACAGCACACACATGTATATATATATGTCAGAGCAGTTTAGTGCTTGTAGCAAAGTAGCTTTATGCATCATGAAATTTTCTGCCTGAGACCTGTTACCTCATCTCAGTCTGGTTAGACAGCTGAGTCTTTAGCCATTTTTCTCATTCTCTGTCTTGCTGTACCATCTCCATATGTTTGACCGTGATGGTTCACTTCCTGCTGGTGGCTTTTAAAATGTTTACAGCAAGCTTTTGAGTTGCAGGCTTGGCTGGAAAATCTTGGCACTGTAGAGATGCTTTATTTAGCTCCTGAATTTGATTTTGTAAATGAGTACAGAAAGGAGGTCCTGGGTTAACACTCTTTGTGGAAACTGCTGCTATGCAAAGTGGAGGAGTTCTCAGTCTCACTCAGCCTTTTGAGTGCTCTGAGATGGAGGCTTTAAAGGGAGCTGGCATTAGTTACTTTGCCTGGGCTTGGGCTCCCGACATGCAGTAGGTCTACGGAGGTACTTTGTGAGGCAGTCCCTTCCAGCTGTTCTCTGGCACAGCTCTGCTTGGGAGCCCAGTAGGAGCTGGGAGGATTTTCTCACAAGGTCCTGATGATCAGAAATAGCTTAGCCCTGAGCCAGGTCTCTTCCCTAGACTTCCAGCAGGTAGAGAGTTTCATTTATAGGCAAGGCACTGCTGGTCAGGTGTGCCCGTGCACTCCCTTTGCTCCCCTGTGGCTGGGGCAGGCTTTGTTGGAGGCTACAGCTGACCATCGAGCCAAGCCCAGAGCTGCTATACACCGCAGTTCAGAGTACAATGCTAAATCAGGACTAGGAAGAACGTCATGGTGTGACCCTGTTTTGAATGCTGGCTTTTGGAATTCTTTTGGATGTTGAAGTGGTTTAGAAATCTACAGTTTGATGTCCTTCTTTTTCCTAGGACATTAGAAACTTACGATTTGCTCATAAGCCTGAAGGGAGAACTAGACGATCCATATTTGAGAACCTAATGAAATACGCTTTCCCAGTTTCAAACAATCTGGTAAGTGGTTGTTGTTGTTTGTAGAGTGAGAGTGTTTGCAGAGTGGCAGTAAACAGTTCTGTTGAATCTCATCTACCTGGTACAATACTCACATGATGTGATTTTTGTTGAACAAGACAAAATGCTGTTTTTAAAATTTGTCTGGAAATTAATTCTATAGGAATACAGATTGTATAGGAAACAGGAGAAATCTGCTACCATGGGGCTGGATTACTTCACGAATGGAGAATGACTTTCTGATCATCCTCATAATGGATGGAAAATATTCAAAGCACAGTGATATCCATCAGAGCTAATGGTGACTGCACTGCTCCCAAATCTGGAATGCAGTTCATCTGCTCTGTCGTTTTATGACTCTCCAATTGTTGCTTCAAATAGTGGTTGAATCACACAATCACTGGATGGTTTAGGTGGGAAGGGACCTGGGTCCATCTGGTCCAACCCGTCTGTTCAAGCAGGGACACCCAGAACACGTTGCCTAATGTTGGAAGGATCTAATTCTTCATATGTAAGAGTGTTCTTGCACAAGTAGTCTTTTCTTTCTCTCTTGTAATAAACTCATTTTGTCCACGAAGTACTAGGTAATACACAACATTGTATTGGGGTGCTGGGGAAGGTACGCTGTTGTGCAAATTACCTGCTACAGTTAGCATGTTGATCTTTTTCACAAAGCCTTGAAAGAAAAGTAATGTAGTGGGGGCAACAAAAAAGGACCCTGAAAGAGTTCTTATTTTAGATATTAAATATGCTGGAAATGTACTCCGAGTGGGCTCATAATGGCAAATTTTATTTTTTTCAGCCACTTTTCGCATTTGAGTACAAAGAGGTTTTTCCAGAAAATGGATGGAAGGTGTATGACCCCATCTGGGAGTACAGAAGACAAGTGAGTACTGTGCCATATCCTTCCTCATCCTCTCTGCTCTTCAGAAGTGGGGCTTTGTGCAGCAATATAATTACAGGTTGCATGGAACAGAGAATGACCCGGCTGACAAATATCTTGCAGACTGGACTAGGACATTGTTCTCCACAGTACAGTGATTGCCGACAGCAGTACAGCTTTAGAGGTAGTAGCATCCACTGATAAAAAATTATTCAGGCTGCAGAAAGCTGACTTTAGGGTTTGGTGGAAAAAACTATTGCACTGGCTTAGTCATCAGCCAGTGCACGTGGCAAGGAACTGAGGCAGGTGTATTTTGCAGTTACGGGCATCCCATTGCTGAGTTTCACACCTCTGTTCTTGGTTGTATTACTTTTAATTCTTTCGTTTTCTCTAAGATGTCTCAAACAAGAACGTGGAAGAAAACAAATCTAAGTGTAGAATGCCTTCGTTTTCTTGGGGAATCAGAGTATAGAGAGCAGCCTGGAGAGTGTTATAATTAACCATAGCTTGGAACAGACAGTTGTAATGTGTCCATAATAGGCTGGTCAAAGGTTTTAATGATCATGAAGTGGCAGCTGTCAATTAGGGATACCAGGATAAAAAAACTGAGTGCTCTTCCCCGGGAAAAAAAACGATGGGGGAATGTTGGTTTTGTTTTGTTTTTATAATTAAATCACTCTTTTCATAAAATCCTCAAGTTGAGGAAACAACATGATTTGGTGACAGTTCTGCCCTGGATACAGTAAAACTTTGCCTCATCCAGATCTGTCAGGATAAAGTCAATTTTCCTGTGTAGAATGATGACATTTACAGCCATGTAATTTAAAGTTTTATTTGAATCTTTCCCATAAAAGAGAAGAAGACAAGACCTCTGTCTCAGTGTAGTTGTTCATCTGATTCCTCACATCTGAAATCTAAGGAGGGGACTCATTTTACTAGCTTTAGTCTTCTAAAATCTGGGCATGCCTTCTAAATTGCTTACCTAGGCCTGTCATTAACAGATGGGGAGAGGGAGCTTCACTGTTGGGGGTGATTTGTTCCCTCCTAAAATAGCTACCTAAGATAGATCGCTGCCTTCTAGGCTGCTATTTGAAAGCAAGATGTGTCTTACCCCCACTGTATTCATTGCAAAAAAGTTGTGCTTTGCAGTGAGATACCACAATGTGAAACCCCAGAAGAAACAGCCTCTGATTATTTGTATTCAGGCTGACACTGACTAGATAGACCAGATAATGGAGAGGTTAGTGCTGTGTCTAGAATCTCACCTCTTGGTAGTATTTTGAGGATCTGTTTATAAAGAAGGATCTGCAGCCCAAGTCGTAAGGGAAAAACGTTTCTTTATAGACTGGGGACTTTGGATTAAATACTAAAGAATTTGTATTTGCTATCAAAATAACCTCAATTGAAAAGAAATCAAACTGATGTCCAGATGCTAATGCCTCTGGTCATTTGCTTACATTGGTAACTGCAAAAATGAATCCAAACAATTTTTTTTTGCAGCCATGGCCTATCCAAATTTCACCCATGCTGGACCACCTTCATTCCCATTCCAGATCACACAATCTATCTGTCCCAACAGCTTATCGCCAAAAGTGACCAACACCAGCTGCTGAAGAAGAGGCAAACCATACTGCAGGAAATGTTTATGTTGCAATGTGGCCAGGAGGAGAATTTCGTCCCTTTCGTTAGAGTTGATTTAGGTCCTGCAACGTGACGTTTTATGTCCCCTTCAAAACTTTAAGATATTTCAGTCTGTTTATTTAATTTTGCCATTTATAACAATTTGGTCAATTTATCTGTGTGAATGTCTCAGCCTTTTTTTTCTTTACCCAGCCAGGTTCTGTTAAAGCAATAACTACTACTACCACAAATCAGGATTATGTCCTGAAATGGCAGCAGGGATTCGTTAACAGTGAAGCAAAACTGACATCATCAAATCAGATAATGGGATTACCTGTCTCCAACTGTATGAATTGTGATCACAAATAGAAAAGCAGGCCATATGTGCTATCTGCAGGACCTTTTAGAATTGGTTTAAAAACTAATACAGGAGAGCTTACCTAGGGCACAAGCATCCCAGCAACACAGTCAGGCGTTAACGTGGTGCATTTTAGGCAAAGCCAGTCATGTCCCTGTGGGAGCAGGAACACAGAGAGAAGGGAGCAGAGCAAAAGCAGAAACCAACGACAAGGCATCAACAGAAGACTTATAGAGGAAGTTCCATGGTAGGATCTATGTCTACAGAGGTAGACATAGCAAGTTCTGTGTGTGGTATGGTTTTTTTTCAGAGAAGTGTGTTGATATGACAGAGAATGTAGCAATTAGGAAAGACATTCAGTAAGCCCCTGACTTTGCTGCTAGTGTTCTTGGGAAAGATGGAAATATGTAACTTATTAAAAATCTGTGATTGTATAAAACTATGGGGAGTAATAAACAACCTGTGGAGAACAAAAGGAACTCAGAGGGGTTTGGGATTTAGTCAGTAAATGGAATCACATGTGGCAAATGAAATTTAAAACTGAAATTGCTCCCTGATTTTTATTACACGCGGGCTGGCAGAGTATAAAACAGAATTGCAAAGTGAATAAGACTCAGCTGAAACCAAAAGGCCTTGAGATGCCTTTGGAGTAACTTAAAGCTTTCATTTTCCTTAACAAGGTGGGGAGGATTTGGAAAATGTTACAAGGGGTTGTGAAGCTGGGAACGTGTGATGTTTCCCTACAGAAGTCGTGCTTGTCTAATCCTGTGCTCTGGTCTTAAGTACCAGAGAGCCACAGTACAGGGCTGTGGTTGCTGCTTTCAGAGAAAGCATACAGGAATGAATTATTTCGAAGAGAAGCTGGAAGTGCCAAGCATTAGTTCACAACCAGAGTGGGAGAGGTAAAGCATGAGAACAGTGACCTACAGGGGAATGTTGGGTACAACTCAGGGGAGAAAAATGAGAATTAAATTGTTAAATGTACCATGGTTTAAATGAGATCCTGCTTATGCGATGTATGTCTATTCTGCAAAATGGATCGTAGCTCTCTTGTGCTAGATTGAGACAAGCTGGGCTGAGCACACCGCACAGGGACCAGCTTGGCTCTGGTGTAGGGCTGTGCCTGAGCTCAGATGCTCAGCCTCTTGATATCTGTGGCCCAAATCCACTCTGGGAGAGGAACTGCTGGTATGTAACTCAGGACCCTTCTTGCCTTGCCTGCTGCAGCTGCATGTCTAAGCTCAAAATCACTCTGCCAGGTCCAGTAGAGAGAGATGTCCAGCAAAGATATGATTTTTTTTTTCCTATCAATGAAAGAATGTCACATGCTTAAATTTAAACATGCTCGCGTGCTTTGCAAGGTGCGGATGTCAGTGTTGTTGCTGGTTTGTCTTCAGCAGTTTTAACCTGCAGGAGAAGTGAACTCCATCTTCCGGAAGGCATGCAGCCTGTGTAGGTCAGGTGATAACTGAGCATGGGTGATTAAAGTAAGCTGTGAATAACCAGCCAGAGGGAAACTGAGTCTGCGTTGTGCGTGGAGATGCCACAGTGGCTGCGTCTCTGCAGTTAGATGATGTGGCCCTAAGGAGCGTGCCTGAGCACTGGGGTGCCTTCATCGCAAGTTCCAGGCGCAGCTTCTGTCCCTCTGTTGAGTGAGTGTGTTTGTGCATCTTTAGCCATGCATGAAGATGCTCTGCCAGCAGATTGAAAGTATAAATTTACTGGCTAACACACAAAAATGTAGCTGGGATTTAACTAATTTATTCTTACCCTGGAGAAAGCATCAGAAGATCCATTCTTGGCCAGGCAGGCATCGGTGAGAGAAGGATCAGCCTCTCTGCACCTTCCTTGGTTGAGTAACTGTTGCTGTCTTCCACCAGTAATGTCAACACTGACACAGGCATGACCCAGCTGTTGGCCCTCACCCAAGGACTGCCCACTAGACTCATGTTTTTTCCTTTAGGATTTTATACCTTTTCATGGTAGTGTTCCATCTCTTGAAACCTTGAGCTACCAGTGATCCACATCTCAACAGTCCTCTTTCCTTATCTATAATTTGACATTTCTTGTCTTTCCATAGATTTTCTCACAGCTCTTCCTCATAACTTTGCAATGTCCTTGCCAGTCTGAGCTACAGTGGTGCAGCTGCACCCTGAGGGAGGCAACTTTGAGCCCCATGGAGCAGAGATGAGAAAGGGTTGCAAGGCCAAACAGCCTTCTCCCAGACCGTTCTTGGGCACAGTTCAGAGGCTGGCGCAAGCCAAGGATCACCAGTAGGCTGTTTGGATGAACTGCCCTGTTTTGAGGATAAAAGAGTTGAAAAGTATTGATGTAGGGTACCCTGTGTCTGCTGGTCTCAGTGAGAACAGTCACGGGCTCATTTAATTTACTGATGCAGATGTGGTCATGTTGCCTTCCTCGCTTTGCCCTCTGACAGCAACAGAACACGAGTTCTCCTGAAATCAGTGTCTACTAGTGGCATTGGCATACCTGGAGATGACAGGCCTTGTACATCTGTGCATCGTGTTCACTGACATGCATGTGTGGCAGCCACATTCCCTAGCAGCCTCTGGCTCGTTGTACCCTCTGCTAATGAGGCACGCTTGGGTTCCTCCTGCAGGTGCACAGGCCGCTGCTCCTAGTGCTGGGCCTGAGCCGTCAGAAGATTCCTGAGTTACATCTGTAATAGTTTGGCTTGATAGCAGGCTTTGGGGTGCTTACAACTTAAAACTTATGAGGAAGCAGTGAAATAGATCTTATATGAGGAAATACCATTGTGCTTTATATCATGTTTAGCTTTTCCTATTGATTCCAGCTGGAGAAAGTGCAAATCTGAAGCAACATGAATAAATGCACAAGTTGCATAGCAAGCGTCCTGGGAAGATGCAAATTCATCTCCTCTTCCAGCCTACTTTGCTTATTTCTGCCAGCTTCGAGTCCTTAGAGCAAGTCATGATCTGAATCCAAAGCCCTCTTTGGGTGGTGCTGTTGTGATTCAAGACATTCCCTGTGATTCAAAGGAAATGAAAATCCCAGTGACACGCACCCTCTTTTCTTTCTTTGAGGGTTGTCATGGATTTTCTTGGTCTGAATTATTGCAGAGGAAAGATTTCATTTGAATTTGTCACAGTGGCAGCAAGAGTGGCAGCTGCAGGACCTGGAGCTTTGGAGGTGTCAGTTCTGGACTCAGCAGCATGTGCTGAAGCCATTCTGCCCGGTGCTGTGAAGAGGATGCTTTACAGTGCCTAATCGTCTCAGCGAGCATTGGAGGAACAAAAAGGAGCTGCTTTTCTATACAACTGCTTGTCAGCCCCCATTTTACTTGTCAGGAGTGTGCCAACAGTGTAGTTTTAGTTCAGATCTGGGGGTGGAGGGAACAGAATCTCCAAGCGTTGACAATGGATTCATTGCAGCACAGCCACATACTCGTTAGGATAGGTCTGAGAACAATTTAGTCATGCACCATTAGCTCACTTCTAGGTAGTAGCCAATTTGATCACAGCTGATAGAAAGTGCCAGCTTTCCTCTGCCACAGGAGCCTGGGATCACAGCATCACCCATGAACAAGAGTCTTGCTGTTCCCTGGTTGACAGCACGGCTGGTGGACCAGGAGGTCGCATCCTTACTGTGGACAGCAGGTTGGCCTCTGAGCATGCTGTACTCATCAGTGAGCTTGGGCTGTGTGCATACACAGTTTGTTCATGATTTCTGCCGCTTCTTTGGTTTCAGACAGTGCCCAAATCAGCTTCCTCTAGGGGTTTCTGGTGCCCATGATCCTGCCAGCTCTGCTAATTCCTTAGTAGTATCGTTTCCTTTCCAGGGCGGCCCCCAGGACCAGAGGTGGTTCTCAAGCTGAGTGTGACCAACAATAGCCACAAGGTCTGTCCTCTCCTCAGATTTTTAACCTTGACCTCTTCCAACAGCATGACTCACTGCTCTGACAGGGAGCTGGCTGCAGTCTGTGTGGGTCAACCATAACAACCACAGCTTGTCTGACTTGTGTTAGATTTGTCGTTTATTTCCTATGGGAGCAGTGACAGTGGTAATCCATCTCCCACCACCCTCTGAAGTGAAGCTCTGTTCATTACAACAAAAGCATGTATTGTTTAGGAGCTGATCTTCCTCCAAAACTGCCTCTGCTTTACAGCCTGCCCATATTCCTTGCAGAGAAGACCTGTAGAACATCTGTCTTCTCACAGTCTGCACCACAGACACGCTTGGTGTCAGTGCTCACCCTGTTGCAGCACGTGTCTGTCGAAATTTCTCCTTGCAGCCATGCACCATTTTGATCTGCTGCCTCCCCACCTTGGCCAAATGAAGTCTTCAGATTTTCAGGATCTTTCCTGTTGTGCTTCAGGTGTTACTGGGAGGTTACTGTTACAGAAGCTGTTGAGTTGCTTTCTGCCTATGGCAGGCTGAGTTCAGCCCTTCTCAGACTAACACAACCAGAGAGCTTAGTCTGAGAAGAACACTGGAGGTACACATCACTGACTAGATGACAGCTGGAAACATACAGTTATTAGGTTTTTGGTGGTTTTAGGGGATTGCACAGCTGTGCCACTAACACTGAATAATGCCTAAAAGAGAAATAACCCCCAGTACTTTACTGTATGAAGTGGCCCTGAGCAAAGCAACACTTGATACATGTCTGGGCAGTACCGTACTCTTCGATTTAGAAATTGAAAGTCTGTCAGCCCCGCAGTCTCTTCACGTCTCATGGCATTGGTTTGTGAGGTGTTTCACTGCCTGTTCTCCTTCCTGACTTCCCCTCCATCCTGTCTGGTAGCTCTGCTTTCCATCTCCAGTTGCCACGCACCCTGTTTGAGCTAAGAGGAGTGGGGGCTGTCAGTCAGCAGCGCTGCCCTGCTCCTTGCTCGCTTGTAAGCACCCTCGTGAGCACAGAAGAGATGTTAAAGAAGCTCTCAGGGGGATTGATTACCTCATCTGCAGCCTCCACAGTTCATTCACCATGGATAAGCCTGCCTGCAGTCCTCTAATTTTCTTTTTCCTCAGTGACCTTAGCAAAACATCTGCCTCGCTGGGTAGAGGCATGAAATGCAAGTTACCAAGATGATGCAGTCCTGGGCTCCAGCCCTAAGTGTCCTTAATTGACCAGAGTTGCCTTGAATTTCAGGTCTTGGAATCTGGCTGTGGTGAAGCCTTGGAGCAACTTGTTTGCTAACCTGCTGTTGTTTCCTCATTAGGGAATTCCCAACGAAAGCTGGAGGTTGACCAAGATTAATGAGCGCTATGAGCTGTGTGATACCTACCCTGCCATCCTAGCTGTGCCTGTAAACATTCCTGATGAAGAATTAAAGAGAGTAGCATCTTTCAGATCAAGAGGACGCATACCAGTGAGTGTGACCAAAGAAGCCACTTTGATGTGGTTTTGTTACATACCTTTGGGCCATAAATAATGCTAAGATCAGGCTGAGTGGATTCCAGTGAGCAAATAAACGGTCAATGGATAATAAAAGTGACAGCTACATGTTTGAGGAGTTAGAAAACAGCATTATCTGCTGGAACTACTGTTGTGAAAGAGATGTAGACTAAACCAAAATAAGAAGATAAGATAGCTCAGTACAACCCAGACTGAACCTCAGTTCAGTTCCTGGGAAATGCAAGTGGCCCATTTGGTTGTTTACAACTGCCTGGCCTACTCTGACTTTCAGCACAGAGGAATACTTAGCAATACTCTTAGTGAAAATGCTTACTAAATAAATTAACGCAGAAGACAGCAATATGATGGCAATTTCAGCAGTAACTGAAAATGTACTTTTACCTCTCATGCTAATAGAAAATTAAAACTATTCCCAAAGTGCTTAACTTTTATGTGGTGTAACATAAGACATAGCCCAGTCACCGCAGAGCGAGAAGGTGTCACACAACACTGAGAAAACAGCCAGACTTAAGCCTGTTCAGTCGCCTCTTGTTTGTTTCAACTTTGGGAATGTAACCAGAATGAAAAGTACAGTGCATTTCTTTCATTCATTAAGTCATGACTTAATAAATTCCAGCCTCTTGGAACCAGCTAACACGTGGCAGGATCCCAGAGCAAGCCATTACAGGTAAAACACTGCACTGGTTTACTGAATCCCTGTTTTCCCTCGTTTGTTTCCAAAGGTATTGTCATGGATTCACCCAGAAAGTCAAGCAACGATCACTCGCTGTAGCCAGCCAATGGTGGGAGTGAGTGGCAAACGAAGCAAGGAAGATGAAAAGTACCTTCAAGCCATCATGGATTCCAATGCCCAGTCCCATAAAATCTTCATATTCGATGCAAGGCCTAGTGTGAATGCTGTAGCCAATAAGGTCAGTTTTTTTCCTTCTTTGTCAAGAGCTGGGCATCTATTCATCTAGAGTGCACATCCCACCAAGATCTCAAATTCCTCCTGAGGACCACAAAGGGGTTTCCACTGAGAATACGTCCGCAGTGATCTGACTCACTAGACAGACTTTTACACCTGCGTTGGTATCAGTGGATATGAGCACTAAAGGTTCATTTGGATGAATCCGTAACTTGAAATGAGATTGGAAGGGAAAAAGCAGGGTGGCCAAAAAAGGCACAGGATCCTGAGGTCAGGAGCATGTAGCAGAGAGACTCTAGCATGCTGGATCTTGTGTGTCACCATTTTTCAAACCACATGGTTGAAAACCTGCCTCCTCTGACAGTACCAAAACTCCTGTTCCTGTTCAGCCTGATGGGAGCAGAGAATGCTCAGCACTTCTGAAAATAAGGCGTCATGATCTTTAATTTCAGAATATTACTTGGATTCTCTAATGTCCAGGAATGTCACTGTGTTCTTCCTGCTGTTGTGTCTCATGCCATTGCTCTAAGCCATGTTTTAATGGTAGAACTGCTTTCATGACTAAAGCTGATTTTTTTTTTATATATATATCTGTCTTTCCCACTACTTAGGAGAAGCAATTAGTGTGTGGGATATACTCTGTAATAGTGTGGTAAATTTGTAAATGACAGAATAGCAAATCTAATGAGCTAGCAGCTTGAATGGGGATAAATGGTAATTACTGAGAAAAAGAAGGCTTGTAATGTGGTATTATTCTGTGAAAAATATAGCATTCATTACTGTTGCAGGAGGAAGACACAAAATGTGTCCATGTGCATGTTCACTCTCAATTGTAAGATAAATCCAATGTTTTCTGCCTGCTTTAGATAGCATAGTCACTATGCTGTTTTGTCAGCTGATAATTGCTCAGGACAAACTATTGAGACAAAATACCAAATATGCTTCCACTTGGTGATTTATATGTGGATTTTCTTTCTTTCTTCTTTTTTTTTTTTTTTTTTCAGGCTAAAGGAGGAGGCTATGAGAGTGAGGATGCATATCAGAATGCAGAGTTAGTGTTCCTGGACATTCATAATATTCATGTTATGAGAGAGTCGCTGAGAAAACTGAAAGAAATTGTGTATCCCAATATCGAGGAGACTCACTGGCTGTCTAATTTAGAATCAACTCACTGGCTGGAGCATATCAAGGTGTGCATGTCTGCATCTGCTAGATGTGGCTGAGTAATCACAAGTCTGTGCCAGTCTGTTCATTGGGAAATGTATCCAGAGCTAACTCCAGCTAGATTCTCAATTGAAAAGAAATTTTAAGATTTAAAATTAAAATTTTAGAATTTCCAATTTAAAAGCAACATTGTTCATTCATTGGAATGAGCTATTTTGAAGAGGTGGCAGAGGATACAGGAATAATGGGGTGGAGGGGGGGGGGGTTAAATACTGAAAGATGGTGTTTTGGAAGTGAAGTGTGTTCCTGGGTAACGTGTAACCACGAAAGCCCTCTTAGAAGCAGAGGAGTCACAGAGCTTCCAGCCCCTTGTCTCTGGGATCCTTGCTGTCCTGGTGTTACTGCCTGGCCCACACCAGCAGATGTTGGGAGTTTGTGCCCTCAGCCTTTCAGGAATTGAAGCAGAATTGGAATGACTGAGGCAAAATGCTTCAGCTTCTTCAAATGTTGGTTTTCAAACTAATCTCTTTTTGTCCTAAAAAATGTCCACATTCCATTGTGTGCCTGTTAGTGCAGAAAGGACCCAGCCTGGTTCTCGAGCAGTTGCAAGACGATGGCTGTTTTGTGTTCGTGTTGAGACACAAAATGCTCCTGGGCTGAAATCCTGACCTGTCCAAGGGCTCAGCTTAATGCAGGGATTTTTTAGAGTTGTGCCTACATTATGGTTAGATGTGTTGTTGTCTTGTTGGAGCAAAAAATCTGTTCACCAATTTGCTGCCCTAGTTATAAAGAAGTTGGAACTGGTTTACCGTTCTCCTTGAGGCAGATGGAGCCCTTGGTGTGTCCTGTGTTGTCACTAGCCATTTTTCATGCATAGTTTCTGTTCAAAAGAGATTTTTATAACATTTTTTTCTTTTTTTTGTCCCAGCTCATTCTTGCTGGAGCCCTTCGGATTGCTGACAAGGTGGAGTCAGGGAAGACGTCGGTGGTTGTACACTGCAGCGATGGCTGGGACCGGACAGCGCAGCTCACCTCACTCTCTCTGCTCATGTTAGATGGCTACTACCGCACCATCAGGGGCTTCGAAGTGCTGGTGGAGAAGGAGTGGCTGAGCTTTGGCCACAGATTTCAGCTGGTGAGTTACTAGCCCTTGGAAGGCACTGAACATAAAAGTTTTGTCCACCTTGAAGGATTTTCAAAGGAGTTCAGCTGTGCTGGTGAGAAGTCTCCCAGCTGAATTCGCAGAAGAAAGGTGAATGCTATTGCTGTTGTTTTCTGCCTATAATTGCAGTCAGCTCTTAACCTTCTTGGAGATGGTCTTGGTTAGGTATTATCATTCTCCCATACTCAGGTTTAAACTAACTGTGTGCTCTGGGATCAGTATAAGCATTTTCTTCAGACACGTTTTGCTTTTGGGGAAACTTTTCATGTTCAGGCAGAAGACCAGTAGTTGGAGGAGCTCGTGGATGTGTGCAGAAGGGCAGCTTTGTGATCCTCTGACTTGGCTGTTTGTTGTGATTTGCGCTGATGGGTACTGGGAGAGCACTTCAGTAGTACCCTGTCAGTCTTTGTTCCTGTGGTGTTCTGCTCATAGCTGTTCTCTTGCGGTTGTTTATTTTGGGAAGGGCTAGAACAAGGTCTGTTTACAGCAAATGCGGTGATGGTGGTTTGTATAGTCAAATGCTGATCCCCACCTCTGAACAACTGCGGCACTGAGTGACTAAGGTTCTGCTTCATCAAAACCATTACCCTGTGTTTGAGCATTTTAGCTCCCCTGTCTGTACAGAGGAGATAATGATACTGATTTCCTCTGCTAAGAGGAGAACAGTGTCACAAGAGGAGGTAACTCCATTACTTTCATGCTCTTGTTCTGTCTTTGTGCAGTGCTTAGGGCTCAGGAGTGATATACACCAGCAATGTATGATACTAGCAATAAGGAATTGTGCCTCACATGCCTTATCCAGGGCCACACAGCACAGTCAGGGTTGGAGGCCTGCTTCTGGGGATGCTTTCTTAATTGCCTCTCCCGAGGTGGCAGGAGATGGGCTGGGTTAGTGTTTGTACAGCGCTTGGGAGCTGCGAGGCGTTGTGTGACGGTTATCACCGCAGGCTGTGTCTGTAGGTAGTGTTCAGATCCAGCAAACTCTACTACTGAAGTAGCCAGGACGACAGCTGCAACTGAAGCAAAAAGCATTCTATTTTTTTTTTTCCTCTGAACTCTAGCTATTAACTGAGATGAGTGCCAGCATAGCATCTGGAGCCTCTACTCAAACAACTCATTTTAATTCAACACGAAAATATCCCCATAAAGAAATTTCACTTCAAAGACTAAGGGAGTAGCTATCCTTTACTCCCTTACCCACTAATATGGACAAAGTGAAATCAAGACTCATTTGAACCTGACGAAGGCTGTTGGTACGGGGCTGGGTGACTGAGCGGAGACCCCAGCAGTTTCCCCACGAAGCCCTGTGCCTCTCACGCTCTTTGTCCTGCTCTGTTGCAGAGAGTTGGCCACGGAGACAAGAACCACGCAGATGCAGATCGCTCTCCTGTCTTCCTCCAGTTCATCGACTGTGTCTGGCAGATGACAAGACAGGTAAACTCCTGGGCAGCACATGTCCACAAGGCCACTGTACCAAGACGTGGCACAGGGTCTGGCCACAGCAGCTATTTCCAAGCTGACCTGCACAGGTTTTCCTTCCTGGGCTTCTACTCTTGTTTTGTTTGACTCTGACAAGCCACCCCAGCCATCGTTACGAGCCCACTGTGCCTTCAGAAGCCTAAGTAACCTGAGCTGCTAACCTAAGTCTCAGGCATGGTGGATGCAGATGCCTCTTTTCTTTGCTCAAGCTGATCCCATAACCAAACCTGCAGGGAAAACTTATATTTGCTCTAAAATTACTTCTTCTGAAGGCAGATATGTTGCTCCTGATTCATATTTGAGTTACAGAGCCAGGAGCTCAGTTCCTCACTTGAGATGGAGCATGGCAGAGGCACAGTTCAGGAGAGATCCCAGTGGCTGGTGGGAATCTTCCCCCCAGGTATGTGGGACCTGGGAAGTTCTCAATGTCCACTGTGATCTCTGTGCTGTGTTTTAAAGCAAATGTCAGCAGTGGTCAGGCAGTTCACTGAAAAAAATAGGCTCATCATGAACTGTAACAGATGAAATGGGAAAAAAATGATGCCGTTATATGTGAAGCTGTGCTGTATCCACACAGAGAAAGAGGGAGACTTCACCTTTCTCAACAGTCACTTCTGTTGTGCTCTCCTCAGCACCCTGCTGGGCAGCTGGTGAGGCAGGAATTGCAGTCTGGGAAGAGAAGGGTGTTTTCCAGGGGAGGAATGGCTCCTGCTGTCTTCTCCACCTTCGCAGTTTGCTGCACGGTTCCTTCTGCCCCTTTGTGGAGCTCCAGTTCTCTTCCCTGTCACGGATCTGATTGGTTTTGCCTGGCACACCACCAGCAACCACAGCCCCTAGCCGTACACCTCCATTCATCCCGCTGGTTTGTGCTGTGTGGTGCCTCCCTGCTGCTCCCTCTGGGAAGTGCTCTGTTGGGCACACTGGTTATTTCCATTTGGCCCCAGGAAATTTCCATTTCTTTGTATTATTTCACATATGCTCCAGCCTTTTGTTCACCATCTCGCTGAACGGTCTGTCGCTAGGGGCCGGCACAGCAGAGCAAGCTTCAACTTGAAGCGGCACTGAGTGTGTGTAAACACAGCGGTCAGACCCTTCAGACCTCTGGCTTTTGCTCAAAATTCCTCTCTGCACATGTAAAGCAGCTTTCCAAGAGAGAAACTCTTGCTCCTGTAAGGAGCAAATACGATCCTTAATATCCAGCCACACAGAGAACACAGGCAAATCCTGTTTCAGAAACGATAGGCAAGCTCCTTACCAAGACCACAGTGCGGGAGAAAGTTTGTTGTGATTGTTGTTCTAAAACCCCAACCTATTTTCTGATTTTGTCTGAAGTTTCCTACAGCATTTGAGTTCAACGAATACTTCCTGATAACCATCCTGGACCACCTGTACAGCTGTTTGTTTGGGACGTTCCTGTGCAGCAGTGAGCAGCAGAGAGTGAAGGAGGTAAGAGCTTCTCTCCCAGGTGGAGGCATGGTCCTGTGATTCCTTTAGCTGGACAGATGCTGCTAGAGAAATTCTTTCAGTGCTCAAAGCTAGCTGTAGGTGCAGTTCTGAGGACAGCTGGGACACAAGGTATTTTCCTCTTTGTGTCAACTGCTGTCTGTGAGAGACTTCACATTTCAGAGCAGTACCTTTCCCTTCTGCACACCCACTCTTTTCAGTGTGTCCTCTGGTTGCTTGCTGGTGGCTCAGTAGCTCCTGATGTCTCCCAGGCAGCAGGAAGGGGAATTTAGTTTAGTGTAAACTTCTCTGTGGAAACTGGTGCCTTTTTGCCCTCCCTTTTCCTTTAGTTTGGTTTAAAATATCGAGTGTGTTGTCATTCTGCACGCACAAGTTCCAGCAAGTAACTGGTCTCAATGTGTTCTTGCTGTGCTTGCATTTTTCTGGAGGAGGGCAGAGCTTCTAGTTAGAGGCATGGCCCTTCTCAAAGGTCCTCCCGTCAGCCAGCTCTGCCCTGCAGCCTGGTGTAGGTTTGTGACTAGTTTCAAGGGAGCTGTGTATCGATGTGTACATTCAGATCTGTTCAAGCACTTCCCTGCTCAACCCCAGCATGGAACCAGAAGGAAAGGGAGTGACATTCATTCTCTCTCCTAGCTAAGGATGAAGGATTTTATCACTTGGTTGCAGCCTGACAACTCAGAGGTGCTGCGTGGGCCCGCTGTGATTGTATTTGACAGCACACTGGCTAAAAAATAAAATATAAAATAAAATAATCCCTGTAGTACAGAAGAGAAAGCATTATACAAGAGTAAAATTAGAGTTCCTGTTTCTCAAGTCCACCATGAATGAATAACTCTAATTTCCAGAGAAGAAAGCCTGCATGCTGTTGTGTTTTTTTGTTGTTGTTGTTGTTGTTTTGAAGGCTCAGCCTACCAAAGTACTTAATCTAGAAAGCCCTTGAACAGCAGTTTCACTGGGACTATTCACAAGCCTAATTACTCCACTGCATCAGGATTTAAGTCAAATGTGTTTTTTTTGTTCCCCCCCCCCATCAATTACTTGCTCCAGCAAGTTCTCCAGGAGCGCTTTAGAGAGGTGAAGTTTAAGCAAAGCGCTCGGCATTCACACGCAGCTCTGTGCTGTGTCCCCTTGTGCCGGCGGCGTTCTGGGCTGCGCTGAGAGCTGGGTGTTCCCTGCCAGGGTGCGTGTGCCTGCCTGCATCCATGTGCTTCGATTCCAATAACCACATCAAAAGAAGAGTGCTTTTTAAGCTACAAGAAGGCAACCAGATCTGTATTAATGGCAGGCACATGTATATGCTGTTAAGTACTCAAATGCTAGTATTCATACGGGAAATAAAGCCTCCTCCACCCCTTCCCTTTCAGAGCCTTCCCAAGAAGACCGTGTCACTTTGGTCTTACATCAACAGCCAGCTTGAGGACTTCACCAACCCGTTGTACGTGAGCTACTCCAACCATGTCCTGTACCCCGTGGCCAGCATGCGCCACCTGGAGCTGTGGGTCGGCTACTACATCCGCTGGAACCCCAGGATGAAGCCGCAGGTACCGGCTTCTTGCAGTCTCTTCCACGGCTCCTGCTTTTCTTTCCCTCTGTGCTAATAATAACTCTGTCACTGTGGAGCTCAGGGCCTTTAAAGCACAAGAAGTAATGCTCAAACTTAAGCTGCCGCTGCTTAAATCTAAAAACAAAAGCCTAAGCTCTGATGCAGGCAAATGGAAAGAGCGGCATCTACAGCTGGTGGTTGGCTGGAGGTCGCCACCTGGTGGAACCTCCAGGACCTGGAGCTACTCAGCAATTTGTGAATTTGAGCAGCAGGAAAAATATTGCGAGTGTTCTTCAGAAAAGAGCCAAAAACCTAAGTGTTCTTTGGTTGTAGGATTGTAGCTCTGAGCTTGGGGCTGTAGTTAGATGGCTGGCAGCGGAACCTGCTGCTCACTTTGGTTGCCTAAGGTCTTGAGCTTTGACAGCAGGCACCTGAGATGAAAAGTCTGAACAGTCTGAATAAATGCTTAAATCACGTTTAAATAATAAGGGATGGAAATTCTCAGAGTGCTTCAATGTCTAACTGCAGTCAGCAAAGTTTTGCAGATGCGGGGCATTGGGCACAGGAACCCAACCAGTGCTTTTCAGTGCTGCCACACAGTCAGCACTTCACATTGGTCTTTTGCCCAGAAATTATGGCCAGGCTGAGATGCCAAGACCAGCATCCCTCAGGAATATAAGAGATTAGAGCTCTGTAACCATCTCTACATAGCCAAAAGTCAAAGGAACTTCCCACCCTGGGTGGAGGCAGTGATGTAACCCACCCACCATCACCGCTCCATCCCTCAAAGCTGCGTGCAGGCTCTGTGGCACCGTTGTGTGGGTCGGGCTTCCACACTTGCCCTCCAGTGCTCAGCTACGCGCTTTCTTGCAGGAACCTGTCCACAATCGCTACAAGGAGCTGCTTGCCAAGCGGGCCGAGCTGCAGAAGAAAGTGGAGGAACTGCAGAGAGAAATCACCAACCGCTCCACCTCGTCCTCGGAGAGAGCCGGCTCTCCCGCGCAGTGCGTCACTCCTGTGCAGACAGTCGTATGACACGGACTTGCTCACCGAGCACCTTCCCAGCACCATCAGGACAGCTTTCCTGGAACTCTCTGGGTTTCCATTGTGGTGTCTGAGAGATGCCAACCTATTTATTTATTTCTTTCCAGGGTAATTTATTAGTACTGTAGCACTAAAGGAAGCTTAAGCAAAAACAAACAAACACGGCCCCCTATGCAATTAACCTTCTCAGTGGCTAGATTACAGCACAAGCCAATTGCACTTGCCACCTGAAAGAAACCTAGAGCTCTTTCTTTGTTCACTTATGTGTTGGAAATAGTTTGCTTTAAAAAAGGGACCGTGTGCTAGAATGAAGTACTATATAGGAAAACCATTGACTCGGGAGCTTGGAAAAGCTCCCCTTTGCTAAAAGTATAGTACCTGACTTGGTACTGGAGCCTGGAATACAACTGGCTGAAGTCATGGAACTGTGGTATTTATTAACACATGCATAGCAGCGTGAGGATGTTTGCCAGCATTCAAAAAGAGAAGTAGTGCTAGAATCCAAACCATATCACTGGTCTCACTTCTACTTTTACCTAGATCTTAGGAAGCCATGTACATGATGCCTTATTTAAGAAGGGCATCTTCTACCAGTGCAACACGGTGGTAGAGGAGCAACCTACATGACTTAACTTTATAGGGCAATGTTTACTTCCATCTCTGCAACTTTAGATTTTTGCTTATGGTTTACATTGAGTGTGCCCAGGTGTAAATTGAGAACCTTTATTTCTGAGGGAGGGAGCAGAGCGTGGCTCCCCCTGGGCTTCCTGCAGCTTTTTCTGCTCTCCAGTGCCTCATCCACATCAGGAGGAGGGTAGTGGAATACCACGGGATGCATGTAAACTGCTGGGATCAGTCGTTGCATTTTGCTTGGGTAAGCGTAATCAGTGATTTTAATTCTTCTGTGCAGGACCATAGCAGCATATTTAAGGTATTTCAGTTTTCTGTTAACTAACGGAAGCAGCTGTAACAACCAAAGAAGCCTTTCTGCCTGCACTGCAACTGGTACTGAATATTCTGGTAGACTGAAAAGCTTAGCTGGTTTCAGAGGTCTGACTTTTAAGTCTTTTTTCCTCATAGCATATATCAAGAATTAGGGTCCACCTGACTGACTTAAATCCACATTCAATTTTAATACAAATTTTTATTGTAGATGAAAAACATTCAATGAAACCATGACTGCTGCACTGCTTTTTAAACGCAAACAGGGGGCTGTAGACAGTAGGGGGCTTACAATGAGGTTGTGTATCTGCAAGGATCTTCCCTCCAGGCTGCTTCTCATCTCCGTACTGAGGAAGAGCCCAGCCTGGTCTGGGTTCTAGTGTTGCTCTTGTACAGGAGGATCCTCTTTAATATACCCATCAGCATGTTTTTTTCTGAGCTTGTCTCCAAGATAGAGGAATATTTTTTTGAGAGGGTAGAGGAATGGCCCAATTTACAGAAGTTCTTTCAAAAGCCACATTCCTTCTGAGGAAGGAACAATTTCCAGCTGCAGTCTATGATTAACAGTTTGTATAGCATTACTGCATTTGCTACAGGGGGCCTGAGTTCATGGCTCATTAGTGCTGAGAATCCACTTGAAATAGCTTCTGAAGGACTTAAATTTGCTTTAAGGTTGAAGGGTGGAGTTGCTGTTAAGTACAATCATTATATAAGATGGTTCATAGCATAATTCGCTGTTAGCAAATCGAGTGTGTGTATATTTTGTTTTTTGATGAAGGCTGTTTGGTTTAACACTAATAAAAGTTGATAAATGGATGAAGATCTCTCTGTGCTCATATCTTCTACTATGTGGTTCAAAACCAAAGGACAGTAGAACAAACAGTAGAATAGCACTGAATTTAGCACGTCAAATCCAAATCTTACACACTTGCACTCATACAGATGGTCTTGCAAGATGCTGTTGTTCAGACTGAAATTTGGAATGACAGGAGAACAATTCATCTTTGGACAAGTTTCTCTTACCCTATACAGACTAGCAGCAGTACAGATACAGGATTTATCTGCACAGTATTACAAAAATACTTTCACAGTGAAAAATTAACCAATTTTTGCAATCTACAGTGCATTAGCACAGTAACTTCTGTGAAAATTGAGTATTCACTATGTAACCACGTTAAATCCAACTTCACCATGATGATTTGGGAATCAACAGCTCAATGCCTACTCCATGACACTCTCATTCCTAATAGGAATTATTCAAACTTAGGCACTAACTAAGCCTAAAATAATCCTAAGTCCTCTTCTACATTTTCTAGCTCATCTGAGACAGCCTGAGATAACACTGACATAATCCCTCCTTTGAGCAAGCTCATCTTCAGCCATCCATTCCTGTTCCAAAAGGAACACATCCCAAATGGGTGATCATAGGTTTGGCTACTGACTTCCAGGACCCTCCAGGATGGACTGCTGCCCAAATGGTTGCTCCAGCTACACAGAGCCCACATCCCCCATTTAAATGAGGTCAGTGAGGGTAGCTCCAGGTGTGGCAGCCAGCTTCTGACTTCGCATAACTGAAACCTTCTGTGCCTTGGATGCAAGGAAACAAGCAGGGTGCCTCACCTAGAGATGACTGAACTCCAGTCCCTTCCACCAGACTGGATTTGACTCATGTTGACCCTACAGAGCTCCCTGCTCATGCAGCTGCAAACAAGGTGCACAACTGACCCTGCCCTTGCCTGCAGTTTGCTAGCAGCTCACATCACTGAGGAAAACATCCTGGAAGGGGCACAATACTGCAAGCACACTTTAGAGGAATTGCAGCTTTCCCACAATCGATTCAACAGGCAAGCTGGCTTTATTATTTTTCAACTGTATAAACAGGTAATCTGGGTCTTCTATGCATTCCATTAATAGGAAATTCCTTACATTATTAACATAATAAATAACATTTACTCAGCTGCACAAGTCAGAGTGCAAAATGAACTGCACCACTACCAAGATAGACAGCTCATTAAAGCACATAGTTCAAGTTAAAAGCAAGATGCCAGGACCAAACAGCATGATTGAGGCACTTGCAATTTAAAACACTTGTGGTTCATCTCCCTCCTTTACCACCCAAAGCCATGGACTAGAGAAAGGGATGTTATCCCCATATCCCATGGCCTGTTCATAAAGTGTGATTTCTGAAGAAAAATCTCATTCTTCAGACTTAATTCAATCATTAAGTGAAATAATTTGGGAGCTCCTTTTGAGTACTCAACAATCCACTGCCCCTGATGCTGACTAATGGAATGCGCAGAGCTAGGAAAGCTTTTTGAGAACACTCAAAGGGGTGGACCTGTTCTGTCTTGTACTGACAAAGGCCCTCAGGACCTAGGGGACCTGGCACTGTTTTCATAAAGATGCATCTCAGGAAGCCTCCCCAGCGCACAGGAGTTCAACAAACTGTGAAAT
>VXAV01004894.1:19018-33624 GCA_013399715.1 Alectura lathami | reverse complement strand
TCTGTCAGCAGCTGGCCAGAAGGCTGCAGTATATGGAGAAACACTGCTACTGGGGACTAACACACATCTGTTCCTCTGCAACAGTTCCTCTAAAACCACAGGAGAGGTCAAAGGTAAGATCACAGAATGGCATGGTTGGAAGGGACCTCAGATCATCTAGTTCCAACCCCCTTGCCATGGACAGGGCTCCCAACCATTAGCTCACTAAATCAAACTGCCCAGGAACCCATCCAGCCTGGCCTTGAAGATGCTTTTAACCTTCTGAAAANGCTGGAATCCTAACACAAAGGGAACTGGTGGAGACCTATGTTAAGATCCAGGGGCTGGACACCTTAGAAATGGGATGTGTGTTTTAGACTAGACCATAGCACACACAGTTGAACCCACAGATGGAGGAACTAGGGACCCCTACTTCAAAAAGTGCACTTTGCATACAGCAGTCTCCCACACAGCAAGAAAGGCAGCTGCTTTATATCCAGAATGTGACTGGGATGGTTTCAAGAACATAATCTGCAGAACAGTCAGAAGTCCCAGCTGATATCATCCTTCTGTAATGAAGTTTGTATGGTCTGCATGTCTCTCAACAACTGAAGATTTTTCCGACTCTTCTCTCCAGGCTTCACTTTGATGGGCCCAGCATCCTTTCCTTTAGTGGTCACCGTAGTTGTTACTTTAACCTCACTAACAGGGAACCTGCTGCCTTTCATTTGTTTAGCAGAAGTCTTTTTGGACTTGCATTCTCTCTTCAGTCTCTCTAGCTGGAAAAGAAGCACAAAGGAAAACATTAAGCAGTGAGCTTGTTTTAGTTTATATTCTGCAATTCTCCCAGACAGCTGAGACATCCCACCACTCAGCTCACCCAGCTGAGCAAACAGCTGTTTCCATATCACCCTGAATATTTTATTTTCCTTACAGAGCATTGCTACATTCACATCTTCAGAGCTGTGTTCAGCTTACAGCCTGAACTGCTAGGTTCTCCCTTTAAAAACTGACAAGTTGATTATGGCTTTAGGGGGAATGTCTCCACCATGAGAAGGTTAAGTTGATTTGTCATTGTTATCATCCAATGATTAAAAACAAACAAAACAATGCTTTTTCCACATATGTACTATTGATTTTAATAGCTAGTCACCACCACAGAAATAGCTTCAGGAAGAAAACCACAACTCTGCTGAGACAGAGCTGGTACCTACACACAGCACTGGAAGTCACAGCTTCTAGACTCCGTACTCAGCAATGAGGACAGAGCTGGCATAAGCTGGATAGGGGACTGGGCAGTGTGAGGTGCAGGCACATCCATACTGCCAGGCTGCAGAACACATAGTGCCCCCAGTTCCCCTCCTTTTAGGCAGAGGCAGAGTTCCCTCTCAGTTCACAGCACTTCTAAATGATATCTGCTAAAACTTCTGTCAGCAGCTGGCCAGAAGGCTGCAGTATATGGAGAAACACTGCTACTGGGGACTAACACACATCTGTTCCTCTGCAACAGTTCCTCTAAAACCACAGGAGAGGTCAAAGGTAAGATCACAGAATGGCATGGTTGGAAGGGACCTCAGATCATCTAGTTCCAACCCCCTTGCCATGGACAGGGCTCCCAACCATTAGCTCACTAAATCAAACTGCCCAGGAACCCATCCAGCCTGGCCTTGAAGATGCTTTTAACCTTCTGAAAACATATTTCACGTGTGTCCATTTTGGGTGTCATTTTATGTGCAAGTTACACCAGATGAGGGTGAATCTTCTCAGACAATATTAAGATCTTTGGAAAATTTTCACTGAAATGAAGGTTACAGAAAACAGAATTGAAAGGTTTTACAGTTTTGAATGGACAGGTTATACTATTCAAAAGTTTTTGAAAGGTGTTTGACATAGAAACAGGAATTTCAGTTTCTATAAAAATAGAAATCAAAACACTATGAACAGGTGACCAGCACCAAGCTAAGCGGAACTGTTACAAGATCTACCTCAACAGTGAGGGTGAAAGCCCTTGGGAATCAGCTGAGATTACCAGAAGCTTGGAGTTTTCTTTAATGCAGAGAACAGCACGTCACCAGGCCTTTCTCCCCACTGTGTGCAGCTGGCTGTTAGTTCACCACAGCTGGTTTATGTGTGCTGGGGGGTAAGAGTGGCTGATCTGAACATGCAGGTATCCATCGTGTCAGGGGACATGACCAGAAATACTTCCCAGACAGAGCTCTGGGGGCCCAGGAAGTACACTTTCACCTTCCCACCCTCCACCCTGTAGGCTTCTCAGCCTGCGTTCTACACAACCAGCTTATGCTGTGTTTGCGGACTTTGACAGCTGTGGAACTTGCTATCATACCACAGATGATCTTCTCCCTCTTTTGGGAATGAGATGAGTATAAAAGGGAATGCAAGGCCGGATGCAAAGTTCTGCCTGGGGTAAGACAGAAGGCACACCTTTGCAGAAATACTGGGATGGAAAGAGGCATGCAGACCAATTCTGGGACGTGAAGCTACAGCTAGGTGCTACGCACTGCAGCAGTTATTTCTGCTTCACTATTGCTGCTACAGTAGGATGTAAGGTAAAGAATAAATCTAAAGACAGCAACTCTACAGAATCGTGAACACAGGTAAGTAACTCACCTGCAGCCGATGCCTCTGCACTTTGCTGATCTGGTCTGCCTTGGCCTCCATCTTTACCACCAATGCCTCCAGTTCCCTCTCCAGATCTTCCCTCACTGCAGTGGTTGGAGCATCCTGGACAAGCTTAGACAGCTGCTGGTGATCACTAGCATGGAATTCAGACACAACAAAGCTTGCATTAGACTCCCTCAGTTCCCAGTGCTCATATCACAGCCACAGCATCAGCAGCCCAACAAGTCATAATGAACCAGTACGAACAGTGGTGCTGGCAAGCAGCATTACTGAAGCAGCACATCCTGGCTCTAGGCTGCTGCAACAAGTGGCTTCAAGCTTCAGTACACACAGTTAAAAAAAAAAAAAATCAGCAGATGTCCCCTTGAGGAAGAGGTCTCAGCACTTGTTCAGTTACCATTCTGTGCGTTTGTACCGACTGTGGTTGTGCAGGCAGGTAACTCATGATCACCAGCCAGGATGAGCAAAGGGCCTGTCAAGCTGTCCTTTAATGGAATAGGGCTGCTATGAACACAGGGGCTGTTACCACACCTCCCCGGCCCCTCACAGATTTGATACTGCTGCATATAAACACACATATGGAGTCACAACTGTTTCTCAGAACCAAACTGCAAGGGGAAGTGAAAGCCTCTGCAGTCACTAGCATGAATAGTTTGGGGAAGTCTCTGGCATAATTTAACTCCTTTACAGTTCAAAATTTCCCAACTTTAAAGCAAAAAGCAAAAAAACAAAGCATACACGCTCATAATCTGCACTGTGGAATAATACCAAACTTACAAACTCATCTGCCCAAATTCATCCTGTAAAGTCAGCAGAACTTCTGAGAGCTCTTCCTGGGATGAAGAGGAGTCCTTGGGCAGAGATGACTTTCTCGTTTTGCTGGCAGGACGACCAGTACTGATGGATTTTGCTAGTGGAGCATCATTTACCACACGACTGTTGCACAAAGCTTTTGTGTGTTGTTTCATCAGGTGTAGGACATGCTGCACATTGGCACCAACAGAGTGGCTAGGACTGGTGGACTGGAGGGAAAAGACCTCTTTTAAATGACATTGTCAGCAACACGCTTGATTACAATGGAGAACACAAAAACAGTATTTTTGATTTGCTGCCACCAACGCATTTTTTCCTTAATAAAAACAGATCGACCAGCAGCACAGGGGACCCATTTTTTTTTTTTTTTTTTAAAAAGGAAACACCAGCTCAGCAAGCTACTGATAAGCCTTTTGAAGATGAACAAAAAGAAAAGAGTCAAAGAAAACAAGATCTGACCACTGGGTGTCAGGAGTGCACCAAGCCAAAGCCGCCTAAGGAGCTGCAGCTACTGAGCATTAAGCTTTGGAATTAGGCAGCTCACCTTCCCAGCCACAAAGGGCACATCACCCAGACACAGTCTGTAATGGGGCTGCGTAGTGAGATGGCTTGTAAGAGAGCATTTCTGGAAGGAAAGAAGAGAGAAATGTTTATCAAAGATGACACCAATGCAACCCTGTTTTTCCTCTGCTTTGCAATAAGAGGCAGCCTAGTTCCCGACTGCATGCACAGATCCTTATTTTACCCCTCAGGATTTGCCCTTCTCTTCCCCTCATTACCTTCTCTGGCTGCTTAGTTTTTTTCCTGGGTTTTCTTGCCTTTGGAGAAAGCAATGGTGATGCTGCTTGGATCAACAGTCTGTTGGTTTCCAGGCCTGTCTGAAGCTACAGTTGAGGGAATGAGGGAAGTTATTGACATTGTGTTAATGGACTACCAGAAAGCATGTGCTAAGGTTCGCAACAGTCTTTTTTTTTTTTTTTAAAAAAAAGAACAGCTCTCCAAAAGCAAGGGCTGGAAGTTTGTAGGATGCTTCTGCAGTCCAATTCAAACATTAGACAAAGAACACTTCCTCAGATAACATATCTAACACAGCTAACATCACTAATCCTGGTAAGGTAAAGAATCAGTCATACTGAATTACTCCTGTGTAGGCATGGCTTTAGAAGTCACCTCCCAGTCAATCTCAACTGGAGGCACTCACAGAACAGTAATTTATCATTAACTTGAGCTTACCACTCACTGGGAAGGTTCGTGCCAGAGCCCATCGTGTTAGTTACACACTGCTTCAGCATCCACCTGTTGAGCACGTAACCAGCACAACACTTCAGGGCTAGGAGAAGGCCAGTGTCCTTGCAGGACCACAACCATTAGGATCGTGTCTCTTTTCTGGCCTCCTTATGCAATATTTCTAGTTACAATTACAAATAAGGGAGCAATTTTTGACCTGGATCTATTTAAAGCAGAGGTCCTCATGCATCCTCAACTATGAATCAGTCTGAATTACTTTTCTTGTCCAACTAGCTTCTTTTACTGAAGTGAAGCTTCAGCGCACAGATGCCGTTATAAAAAGGTTTCCAAAATGCTCACTTTCAGACGTGGGGGGACAGAGGGGAAAGCCTACAACAATGTTTCCATTATTCTGTTTGTGGGAGACATTATCAGCAGATTTAGTTGAGAAGCTGATGAAAAGGAAAAGCTAATTACAGTACAAAAGGAGTTTCCTGTTGTTACCTCAGCTGCTTTTTCCTGAACAAGCTTCCTTGCGTGTTCTTCCTCCTGAAGCTTCTGTTCCAGCTCTTTCATTTTTTTCTAGTCAAAGTTGAACAAAAATAATAGCATTACTAGGGAAATAAATTCTTTCTTCCATGAAGTGTACAGTACTAAAAAGGATGAGCAGAAGCCTGTCAGTTCAACTTGCAACTTCAAACTAAGACTTCAGAATTAAAGTTACTGCTGAAATTTCACCTACATAGGCATAAATATAGCAGTCAAGTGTTTACGCTTTACACCAAATTCACTTTTCTATTTTTTGACTTCCATAGTAGGCATGTGAATTTAAGTTGCAGCCTACAGGGAGAGTGTTACACAAGGCTGAGCTCTGAGATCAGAGGAATTTTGGACCACGTTTTAATGAAGACCAGAATGGAAAGGTAACTTAAGATCATCTACCCTTCACAACGTGTGTCCATCTTTCATTTCCACATGGACAGCTGCACAAGGATTCTTGTTTAACCTGCTATGCATGACAATTTTTAATACACAAATACTGAAGCAAATGTTCCGTTGAACTGAAGACTGCTAGGAAGCCAAAGCAATGCTTTCATACTGAGATGAAGCAAGCGCTCACCTGGTCAGTTGTCTTGGCTGCAATGCGTAGCTCAAGTTGTGCAGCAAGAATGCACCTTACTATCCTAAGCGATATTCCCACAGTTTTATTTTTCTTGCATATAGACAAATGGTATTATGAAATCCCTCTTCCAAACTCAGCTCTCAGAATGGTTACAACCGACTGGAAAATGCAGATTCTGGTCTGTCACCAAGAGGGAAGCGAGCCAGAGGCCTGGCTCATGAGAACACAGACCTTCCCTGGTCATGTTTACCACAGCACAAGGGAGCACAACTGCAGGTCAACATCAAGCTGATCAAAATGCTCTGCTCAGTCAACACTAGCCATTGCAAAAAATTTCCACCAAAAAGTAGAAATCAGAATATTTTAACACGTTTTTGCCCATTTTTTAAATTAAATGAAATTTTACGTGATGGCTGAACACATCCTTCCAGCTCACACAGAAGTAAGACAAAGGTATGAAACCTCGAAGGTCCAGAATGCCTTAATTTCCTAAAAATTGGCTGCTGGGACAAACACCTAGCTAGGTCCACCAGAGAGAAAATGCGAGCTGTCTTCACAGAGACATCTCTGCGCTTCACCACCTCGCATACTAGCGCCTGCGTGGCAGCACGCACACAGCTCCAGCAGGGAGCTTCTCACCACCTGGCAGTCAGGGGATGTCAGACAAACAACAGGCGTGGGCAGCGTGCAGCCACAACAGGATGGGCACTGCTTCTGTTGTTCACAGAACAGCGATTTGCTTTTGTCTCACAGTCAGCATTAGATTACTGTCAACCACAGCTCTTCAGAGTACGTGACACGTGTACATTCAGGTCCTGGCCACCTGATACACGCAAGACCAGAGCCCTAGCCACACTGGTAGGGAACAGCCTCGTCCCCTGCCTCCAGCCTCAGACACAGAGATGCTCAGATCCTCTTGGCCAGCTGTCCTGGCAGCTGCAGCCCTGCAGTGCAGTGCCATGTATATACATGAGAAAACAGTTTTGAGGTGAGTGCTCTGATGACAAGGCCACCATGTGGAGAAGAGCCTCAGCATTTCCTTTTTACAGCCAACAGTAACATCAGCAAATTGCTGGGAGGTGATACTTGCACAGCTAGGGAGTGGCTCTACAAAGGCTGGCAACTCAATGTTCTCAGCAAGACACACACAGCTTGTGCTCTGTCAGAGTCTGACAGAGACACTGAGATCTCACCACTTTCCATTTCAGTACACTCTGTATGGAAATGGTGCTTATTTATTTCTTGCTTCAAATGAAACTTGCGAATGTTCTTGTGGTCTTGCCATGACTAAAGCAGAGATCACCACAGAAGCAACAGCTGCAGGTGTTTTGAGCACAGAATGCAGCCAGCCTTTCAGAACCCTGAGGTAACACTTGCACAGGGAGGCTGAGGTAGGAACATGGTTGGCAGGCAGAGGCAGTCCCACCTGCTGCTCAGAGCAACCCATGACAGCAAGACTACCTTCAGACAGAGCTAAAACTGGATTTAGCTCTGCTAAATTCTTCAGTTTCAAGTGCTGATTCAAAACTATGGAAATTTAATAACCTATTCCACAAAAATTGAATTAATTATGACAACTAATTCCCAAAGATATCAAAAACTTCATCTAATCCAGGAAAAACACCCAAGTTTGATGCTGAAATCATGTTCACTAGCCAGGCACAAAAAGACAAAATAACCCAGCCCCACCAAACTCCAGCTGTTACCAAAGATGTGGTTAAAGGCCACAAGAAAGCAATTCCTGTTGCTGAACCAGTTATTTCAACCTTGGCTCTGGAGGAACCTGCTGCTGCTTTCAGGGAACAAGGCCTGGGAGACACTCATCTCTTGGAAGGAGTTTGGCCCAGGTAAAGAATGCTGTTATGTGTACTCCAAAGGAGCTCACCACCCTGGGGTGTCAAGATCTTGACCAGAAAGAAAAGCTGCCAAGAAAAGCTGTGCTGTCTCAAGGTCCTGTAGCAGACCAGCTAGCTGAGGATTTCCTATCAAATATCTTACATACTTCTGGAAAAACACTGTCTGCTTCAGCACCTGGTAAGGGCTGGTACAGAGGTGTCAAACTTTGAATTCTGACAGAGTCCAGAGCTACCCCCAGCACCACAATCTCACAACATACTGCCTGCTGCTTAAGGCCTTCCATTGTTCCCATACTTTGGGGTCTTGTGGTGTCCCTACAGCAGCAGAAAGGTAGGATGCGGACTGGATTTCAGATGCCAACAGCAGAGATGGTACACAAAAAAAGTATGATCAAACACAGCCATGTTGAACTTCTTTTAAAAGCTACTAGTTCAAAACAAATCCTGAAGAAGCAGATGAGTTCAAATACAAACAGCCAGCCAGGGCTGGAGGCCCAGCAATGCCAAGCTCCAGAATTTTGCCTGCAGAATAACCAGTAATAATTGTGTTCCTTATGACAAAGGGTAAGCAGCAAAACAACAAGAAAACAGAGCAAACAAGACACCACCCCACAACCTCAAGTCAAATCTGCTAGCATTCAGTAGGGTGCAAGGTGAACTCAATACAGCAGCAAAGAGTTCAGGAACACCCACAGCCCCATGTGCCAGCCAGAGGCACAAGACAAACACCAATAGATACGGTTCGATCTGAACAGAACTCCAAATCTTGCAGTGTGTAGTGATCTGGCTGGCCACATAGGCTTCCAGCAGTAACTGGAGGTTTTTACACCACTTCAGCTTTAAAAAGACACTTAGTTGCTCTCTTTCCCTACAGGGCAATGTTTTGCTCAGCTCTGTTACTGACAGGCAACTATGAAGCACTGACTGCACTAAGCAAGATTAACCTGATAAAAGCAGACAGTACAAGTGACAGACCTCTGCTACGGACTGCATTGCAGTAAGCCTGCTGTACTCTTTCTCCAGCATATCCAGCTTCTCCAATTTAGACTGCACATGCGACTGGTCAAGCCTCTCTCTCTCCAAGGAACCCTTGAGTGGAGGAATAAAAAAAGCAAAATGATTACAAGCACAATAAAACAAGCACATGTATAGCAAGTCTTGTGTCTGCAACACAAAGGAGGACCATAAACAGGCCAAAGGAACTGTCCAGTTTTAAGCAGTGCTACAATTAAATAGCAACTAGGCATCATTGTTGGCACAGCTAGGAACTGTGCTGATGTCAGGAACCTCACACCCAGACAGAATCAGAGAAGTGAATTCCGCAGACTCTCTCCTCCCTCCCAAACCAAAAATGATTAAAAACAACCTTGTTACTCAGCTACCAGAGGTAATTTCCTTAAATTTTATTTCTTCATTAAATACTTAATAGGAGAGCCACAGATGCTAATGAGCAGAGGTCTAGGTGATCCATACTCCTACAGAACAAAATTCAAGCCCATTTTAGATATAGGGCAAACCCCACAATAACTGACAGGAAAAAAAAATTGCTATCATTTCTACAGAACCAGTATTTCAGACTGTTTATCAAGAGAAGTACTAATGAAGAAGACCTCCGCATATCTGAAGACTGAACACAAAAGGGAGGGTTCTTCCACTGGCACACAGGTATACTCTGAGGGATACAGATGAGCTAAGGCGAGTCACACAGAAGCGAGTAATTCTTACTAGTATCAGAGCCCATGGTATTGCCTTAAAAGTCAGATGCACAAAGGTAGGAAATGCCAGGGGTCCTGATAAGTAGGGAAATACACCTAGGTACACAAAGGCCAGCTCAAACAGACATCTGTACTTGAAGGTATTAAAATCACAGTAACTAAGAAAAGTCATGACATAGTTCATCTGATCTTGTTTTTTCCATTTAACCGTGAGATAATCCTAGGAACACACCTGTTTCTCCAAGAGATGCGTCTTCTCATTTTCTGCATGCTGGATCATTTTTCTCATGTACTCCAGCTGTTTCTCCAGAAGGCTGCACCGTGACTCAGCAGCTGCCAGCTGAGCAGCCAGTTCTGAAGGTAACAGAAGGCAGAAGTGAAATCATATAAATCCCTAACATGAAGTAAGCTTTAAAATGATTTCTTCAAAATTCCATTTGTCACTGCGGAGTGAAATATACTGAACAAAGTCAGCTAACGAAGTTTTATGCATTCATAAAACTCCAACTTCATCCACATTCGTCTTCAGTGCTATATAAAGTTGCAACCAACCTTGATTTTTCTTTGACACTTCAGTTCTGTCCTGCTCTCTGTGCTGCATTTGCTCACTCAGTACTTTTTTGTAGTCTGCTGTTTCTCTGCTGAGGTGCTTTACATTCTCTTCTGCCTGAAGCCGTTCCAACTCCAGCCGATGGATTTTTTCCTGGAGATTCTTCAGAGCAGAAAATATTGCTGTAATGGAGCAGGTAAGTATCTTCTGTTAGTTACTTTTCAAGATAACACTGAACCGGAAACATTTCAATAAAAGGGTGCTACATAAGAGAGCCAGCCAGCCTTCCTCACCACCAGCCATGACTCCTTCCTGAACCATGACCTGCTCCACTGCTCAGAACAAGTCATGTTCTTACCCAGCAGATTAAGTGCAAACAGTGCATCTTTTGACTTTTTTTCCCAACAGGAAATTAAAGGTGACAACAGAACAATTAAAGCAGAGGCAGTTCTCTAAATGATTATTACTCCTGTACGAGTGCACGCAAGCATGACAAATACAAAACGCTCCTGTTATGGCCACAGAGGGGAATAAAGGCTAGGTATCAGAAGTGCTACAAAGACACGTATTTCTCCAAGTGGCAGCCAGCCTGGTTTTGCCTTTGTGTCCCCTCACGGCCCCAAGATACATACCTCCTTTGTGCTAAGCAGCTTCCCCACTTTCTGTTCACTTCCCTGCTCAGTCGCCCAGAGCCTTTGTATAGTCACCACCAAAAAATAAAGCAGTTGTAATACAACTCACAGAAGCCTGTGATCAGACCATCTGCAGGTAATCTGATGCATGACCCCCGCCACCTGTGCTGTTAGCTCTGCAAAGGGAACCACTGCCATGAGCCCCTCCCCAGTACAGTCCTTTTAAAGTAAAAGATGAGAACATCTCTATAGACAGCTCAGATAGCAGAGCAGTCTGTGAGGCCACACCTGCTTTGTGCTTAAACCCACTCTAGAGGAAGAATGCACTTTCTTACAGAACACATGCACTCAGGAAAAGTTGGAACTGCATTTTCTGCTGAGCATCAGACTATAAAAAAAGGAAAAATAATTATCAGAATGAGTTCTCCAGAGTGAAAACTCATCAAACCTTGAAAGTACTAAAATGACCTACTTTAAGGTAATTAAAATAATTAAGAAGTGAGTGACAGCAGTCACACCTAAAGGGAAAGCTGCAGACAGCCTGATCCAGTCTGCAGGATCAGAGTCACCAGCCATGCTCTCTTCTCTATTATTGTGATCAGGGTTCAGGTGAAACAGGCAGACCTGAAACTACAAACAGCTCTGTTACATAATCCCTAGAGCTAAATTAAAACCCCTCTGCATTTACAATAACAACAAGCAAAACACATCAACAATGCAATTTGAGCAAGGAGTAGATAAAGGCAGAACCCTACAGAATGCCAAGTATTGATCAAAACAAAGAAATTAGTGTCAAAATAGCAGGCAATGTACACCTGGCACCCCGTTAGAGAATTAAAACCAATTGTACACTGAGATATCCACAACACAGAAACTCAAAGCAAAATGAGCACAATTCACTATACTTATCTTCTGGATTTGTAAATGATTTTTTTTTTTTTTTTTAAACACAATGTGGGGACAGGCAGGAGAAGTAAGAACCCCCAAGAAAAACCCATCTGAAGTTAACTCCCAAATACTCACCTTTACTAAAATATTCACTCGAACATTTTTGGTCATGTAAAGCCCATGTAAAGAGCAGCAATACATTAGATAAACTGCTGGCTGGATTTCATTGTTTTATTTTACATAGGTACTTCTATTTACATAAACATTTTTGTAAAATAAAGGCATTTTATAGCACCTAAAAAGGGAAATGCTTTATCCCCCTACCTGTACTTTTATCAGAATTAGCAGACTACCTGCTTGGAAAAAAAAAAAAAAAAAGTTGCCAGGGGAAAACTTGGAAGTCAAAAATTGGTCACTAACACAACACAAAACACAGCCTAAGAAAAGACACCTGCATCAGTAATTCCCAGGTAAGCTCTTTGCTGCACACCTGGCTTTTACACACAAGTCCTTCAGCTGCGTCAGCAGCACTCAAAGCTGATTGCACTGTGCATGCCAGAGCATTATTTCATTTTAAATGGCATGTTTCCTCAGGTTTCACCTACTCAATCCTTAGCACACAAGTCTCTAGCAATTCCAGCATGAATTATACTATGGGAACCTGTACTTGAGCCTACCATGATTTTATTCATAGAGTAACTTAAGGGTTCGTCCTACATCTCTCTCCCTTTTCTCTCTAAGGGAGAAAACAGGGAGTTTGTCACAGCCTCAAGCCATGCAGTGCACTCTCCATGGAGTGTTTTCCCAGGGACCCTGAGCCAAGCAGCTCACACCACAGCATCAGACCTGCTGTAGCCTCCCAGCCCCCTGCTGTACTCACCCAAGGCAGCTCTGGAGAGTTTCCCACTGCAGTAACTAGATTTACTAAACCAACAGAAAGCTAACAAAATAAGGTCTTTTCTCAGGTGAATGAATCTGTTTGGCTCACGTTCACTTCCAGTTAACATGGGAAAGGAGCGAGACGTAGGGAATAAATGGAAGCAAAAATCTCTTCCTTCTTTGATGATAAGCTCCCAGCTCAGCACCTTGCCACGAAATATTCTGTATGCTGTAAATGCTTCACTGATAAACATTCCCACTGCACGCTTTGTACATCACAAGCCTTCTCATTTCATCTACACCCAACTTCCTCCTTTGCTCTGCACCATCCTGGGAACTTGAGCCTCACTTCAAACTCAGCTGTGAGCTGGGGAGTGGTAGGACTGAGGGACAGGAGGACCAAGGAAGGAACAAAGGAAACACATCAGGCCCATTCCACTCAGCCAAGTTTATCACTGAAGCAAAGCACCACTCTCCAGCTTTTCCATAAGGCATTCCTCAGAAAGAGAAGCCAGAGGGATCTACAGAACAGGTGCCCTGCACATCTCTGAGATGTGATTACACTATGAAGACACTGCATGCGCCCTTTGGGGACACACAGGATTTCATACATGATGCTCCATATGCTGCACATGTGATTTGGAAACGGGGGAGAAAACAGCTGGATGATTACCTTGGCTGTTACTTTCAGGATATGGAATCACTGGTTTCCGCGGGGAGCGCAGCAAATCTGAATTAACAAACGGCTTGTGCTTTGGGTACTCTATGTAGGAAGTTGCAGAGAGTTCATCTATGGCTGACATGGACCTATGAGCTTTGTGCAGATCACTCTGTAAACAAAACAAAGATGTTACTCAGCACATTGGTTTCTCTGTCCCAGTAAGAGTGGAGTAAGATTGTAAGATGTGGAGAAGTACTGCTGCAGGAGGCCGTAACACCTCAAAGGCTGTATTACCTCAGAGTCTTGGCTGTGTCATTTTTACAAAGTCACCCCTCTGTGAAAAGCAACCTAGAAACAAAGTTTTTCAAGCCACCTTTCAATTTCTACTTCTGTTTCCTACTTACTTACTCTCTTACCTCCTGTGAGAGGGCACTGCCCCAGCCAGCTGGAAAACACCCCTGCTCCTAGCTGCTGCTTACAGTCACAGCGGCACACGAGGCACTGTGTGGAGGGGGGCAAACCCGATGAAGCGCCCCATGAGCGCAGCCCCCCACCTCACAGCTACTCGGGGACAGGGAGGAGGACGCTCCCCGAGCCTCAGCCACCCAGCGCAGCCCCAGCCCCTCTTCTCCTTCCCATCCTCCCACGGAGAGGCTAGTGGGAGCATACTGTGGCCTAAACTTACATGTTGGGAGTACTTACATGCAAGTACCTCAGAGCAAAACAGACAATACTACTAAAACACATTGTAAGGAAAAGGGAAAAAAAAAAAAAAGAAAAATGTTAAGAAAGCTCATAAATTATTTAAAGCTTAAGCACCGCAAAGCAAGAACGCTGCAGCACAACACCGCGGACGGGCACTGAGCCCACAACCCCCCGGCCCCCGCCGCACAGCGGGGCACCAGCAGCCCGCACGGCGCACAGTTCGTTATTTTTCCCCTTTTTTTTTTAATTTTTTTTTTTCTTTTTTTCAACCCACCGCCTTCCCAAAGCCCCGCGGGCAGCCCCGCTCACCAGCCCAGCGCTAAACCCAGCCCCCGACGCCCTCCCTCAGCCCGAGCACCGCCCGGCCGCCCGCCCCGGGCCCTGAGGGGGGGAGACGGGGGGCGGTGGCCGGGCCTCACCGTGGGCTGCGGGCCCCGCGCCGCCGCCGCCATGTCGTCCTCCTCCTCCTCCTCCTCCTCGGGCGGCCCGCGCTAGGGCATGGCCCTTTAAGGCCGAAACGCTCGTGCAGCGGCGGCGCCCCGCGCAGCCTGTCACGTGCCGCTGGAGTGGCGGCGCAGCTGGCCAATGGAAAGGGGGGAGGGCGGTGTGAGACCCGCCCCGAGTGGTTACGGCTGAACGTTATGGACTCAGAGTTGAGCGACATGTTAGCTGTCCAATAAAGAGGAAGAACGACTCTTCCCAGCCAATCGAAGGGCAGAAGCTAGCAGGGGGCGGGGCTTCCCGGCGCCAATCTACTGAGCCGATGGAACGAATCCAGGCGGAGCGAGCGGCCGCGGGGTCTGCGCGAGGCGCGGAGCGCTCTCTGCGCACGCGCAGGGGGCAGATAGCGGAAGAGGATGGTCTTTGTCAAAGTGAGCCCCCGCGTTTCAACCAATCGGAAAGCAGGAGTCGCCCGGGGAGGACCAACCAGCGCCGCG
>VXAV01004894.1:0-12065 GCA_013399715.1 Alectura lathami | reverse complement strand
TTTTTTTTTTTTTTTGGAAGAAACTGTTGTCCAGCCGAACAGATTATTGGGTGGCATCTGAGTGCTGTCAGTCAACTAAATGACTTGATTATCGCAAAACTGGCACTGTGTTCCTTCTTTTAAGCTGTTTGGGACAACATTAAATAAAGGCTAAATAACGAGGCAATGGTTACCAGTGAACTAGTATTCCCTAATTGTGTTTTTTGTATTAGATGCAGGTTGAACCTGCCGCTTAATTTTGACCTAGTATCTAGAGAAGTCTTTTGGGTCTTAATGTGTGAGACTGAATCTTTATTCGGTCTCTGAGCAAACAGTTGGAATAAATGTAAAAGTGGCTGCTTCAATCGAAAGGTATTTGTCCCCCTCAAAGCTAATCCTTAATTATATTTCTGCAGGTGTATGTAATGTGTGCCATTAGTAAGGTAATTTTCCAGTTGCATCCATGTCTGTCAGGTACACACTTTTTTGCATTAGTCCTTAAGGATGTTTGTGGAATTATTAATTATCCAATTTGAACCTTGAAAAAATATACTATATTTTTTTTCTATTGATGTTGCAATAAACTATTTTTTTTTCTATTTTTAGTAGCTCTATAAATCAGTCAGCAGACAGTGGGGGAACTGACAACTTTGTCCTCATAAGTCAGCTGAAAGAAGAAGTAATGTCACTTAAACGTCTTCTGCAGCAAAGAGATCAAACCATTTTAGAGAAGGATAAAAAGGTAAAATTGCACCTGCTGAATAAAAACTTTATCATTCTGTTGTCTATTTTGTAGACTCCTAACATGGTCAAGATGGTGAGGTCAAATAAAAATCAGGGGTTTTTTTACATAGTATCTGATCAGGTCTTACCTTTTAAAGGACAAATTTGGGACTTCTGTCCCATGAATATATTTTGGCTCCAAGTCAAAGAGGAATTCATCTCACCTAAAATGCCAGACAGTGGTTTGTATGCTTTGCATATGTTAAATGGAATCGCAGCGAAGGTCCCAAATTACCTGTGTAGGCTGATGGGCACAAAAGGTAGGAGAAGGAATAAGAGCAGTAAGCATTTCAACTTCAGCATAGTTTGAAATTAAAGCTACTAGGGCCATAATTCGTGAGGTGTTGCACAAATCTATGTGTACGATGTATGAAAATTAAGAGCTTGGATTTTTAAATACTTGTAGTATATGTAGGTTACCAAGTCTTGGCCTGTGGTCAGTGACTAGAAGAGAAGCTTGGATTAGATGCCTGGCAGTCAAGAAAAGTTGAGCAACATAGACAGGCCCAAGTGACTGCAGTGCAACTCATACAAGAGATTCAGCTTTCAAACAAACTAATGACGGGCAAGAAAAAGAGAAATAGCTACATGTACGTACTCTATTTAGCATTTTTTAGAGCTTATTTCTTTGCCATCTGATTAACTGGATGCTTTTAAGACTCTGTAAAGGTGACTTTAGATTAATCTGTTCAGCATTGAGTGGGTCATGGAGCTGTATTAAAAGTAATTACATTTATAGTATTTTCAATTAAAAAATTGATTATAGATATGCATGGTGATTTATCAAAAATGTGGTGGTTAAGAACAACTCACTGATCCTGAAAGGAAGCCATTCCCACTTTTAAGCTGTCTGCAGTATCTGGATTTCTACACTTACATCTGATGTGTAAAGGATGTTGAACCTATTCCATCTGTGTCACTCTTTAACAAACTTACTGGTGCTGGAGCTTCTTGCTGTCTCAAGCCTTTCAGTGGTTGGTGTGCAAGAGCTAGGTAGCCTGTCACAGAGTCTCTTTAGGTAGTTCTTCAAAGGACAAGCATTAAGGCCCATATCTCTCTCATACAAAGCCTTTAAGAGGTTGTAAGTCAATAGGAAATTCATTTATCTATCTTTAAGTTTCATCTACGGAGTAAAGCTAACAAAAGGGTTAGGTAAGGAAATGTCACCTGCTTCTGTATAGTAACTTGTTTTATGCTGTTTCCATAGGGAGAATGTCTAATAGTTTTAATATCCTCACTGCTAAAACTGTTTGTTTGACCTCAGAGTTCGTTGATCTTAAAGGCACGTTGAGGCATGAATTATTCACTGTCAGAATGTCACTTTCTTCAGCAATGAGGGCAGTGGAAGAAAAGCCAAGCACACGGAACAATGTTGAACAATGTTTACGCAGGTGAAAAATTTAGAACAAATGCATTATGGATTTTTGTTTTGGCTGTGAAATAGTAAATATAAAGATAGGTGCAAAGATAGGTCTGCAAGGGCCAGTTTTGAACCAGACACGTGGGGTATTCGTATTATGAACTTGTCCTATGGTTTGTGTAAGGGCAGTGCTTGAACAGTCTAGAGTGCTCTCAAAGAACAATCTTTCAAATATATAACTTGGGGCATAAGCAACTAAGTACACCAGCTTTGTAGTGTAGTCTTTATCTTTTTTTTTTTTTTGTTTTAGTGAAGATCTCAGCCATGTCATCACCAGTATTTACTGTCTGCAGTGCTAGCAAATGTCAGGGAGACAGCAAGACATTTTGATAGGTTCCTGAGATTTGACCCTCAGGATGGAAGCAGTTTCCTGAAAGTTCACACGTACTGCAGTTGCCAATGTAGCTGCGTGCTTTACTGTGGTTCAATACTCCTGCTAGGTTTTTTTAGTTTGTGGTATGTGGTTTTGTGCTGGTTCCCATAGGATATGCAGCAGCCAGAAGTGCATACCTTGAGAAGCAGTCTGCATACAATAAGGTGTACATCCTTGTATCAAGATCGTGGGATGGTTGGACTGGCAGGGCCTTCTGGGTCCCTCTGCTCCAACCCCTGCTCCATCAGGGACACCCAGAGCAGGGTGCCCAGCACCACGTCCAGGCAGCTTTGGGAGATCTCCAGGGAGGAGACTCCACAGCCTCTGGGCAGCCTGTGCCAGTGCTCCATCACCCGCACAGCACAGCAGCGCTCCTGATGGTCGGAGGAAACCTCCTGGGTTTTGATTTGTGCTCATTGCCTCCTTACACCTTATTTTAGGCCCATTCAAATGGCTAATAGTTAAATATAAAATATTTTATAAACGTAGTAAACAGTTTTCATCTCAACCTACGAGTTGTACTTTTTTTTTCTCCATGATTCTCTCCCCCGTCCCACTGGGATGGGGGTGAGCAAACAGCTGTGTGGCGCTGAGCTGCCTCCTGGGCTAAGCCACAGCATGGGTCCATGTAACCCTTAGTCACAGTAGCTCATCCAGCTGCACGTGCATCCAGGGGAGGCATTCAGATGGTTACATGGAAGTATGTATCACAATTTGAAAACACCTGCCTTAGCGTGTGTCATCTGGATGTCTGCCTGTCTCAGGAGAGGCCTCGTGGCAGCAGAACTACAACATGCTCTCAGAATTCAATCGTAAGCTGCATCACTTTGACTGCACATTTGTAGCAACAGTTTGCGCTGTTGTTGTGGCTTTAGAAGCACTGAAACTGTGCAATGTGTACTTCTGTTTAGGAAAAGCAGTGTTTTGTTCAGAACAGACTGGCTAGAAGACGTACTGCAGCAGTCCAGGAAATCTTCATAGAATTTGTATTTTTAGTTGACAGAGCTGAAGGCAGACTTCCAGTACCAGGAGTCTAACCTGAGGACAAAGATGAACAGTATGGAGAAAGCTCACAAGGAAACTGTGGAACAGTTGCAGGTAGGTAGCTGCTAATCAGTACTTGAGAAGTTCTTCAGATGGAATTACGCGTTCAGACTGTGCACGGGCAGCAGTGAAGTAGTGCCAGGTTCCTGAATGATCACTGCTGCATCTACCTTTGTATGCATTGTACAGCGGTCCTGCAGCCAACAGACAATCTCTGTATGAATTAAACTGACTGTAAGAATTGCTTTCTAACCTGAAGAGACGGAGGCTTACCTCATGTGCTTTCTGAAGGGTTTTGTTGTGTTTTTCTGTTCTCTGATATTTCACCAGGTGTAAGTGTGCTGTTGCTCTGATTTAACGGTTGAGCTTAACACAGTCAACAGTTAAGTGTCTCATGGTAAACCATGTGCCTGCTTTTAACGGGAAGAAAACACAAATTAGTTGCCTTGTAAATCACGGAAGGAACAGATATTGAATGCAATACCTCAGATACTGACTTCTACTGTGCAGGAAATATGCTTGACTTTTCTTTGAAAGATGGATATACCTATGAGGTCTTTGATCATTATCTTTGAATATTCTTAGCATGTACATCCTGAAAATTTTTCATAAATGCAATGGGAAGCTAGAGCGTAACAATACTATCTGACACGTTCCAGTAATTCATAAAACTTTTTTTTATCTGTATTGCAGGCCAAAAACAGAGAACTGCTCAAGCAGGTTGCAGCGTTGTCAAAGGGTAAAAAATTTGATAAAAGTGGGAGTATATTGACGTCTCCTTGAGGAACTGGTTATTCATGGGGTCTACTACTCAATGTAAATTTGAGTAATTCTGTGAAGCCCTTAAAATCCTGTGTAGTGGAAAAAATATTTTTGCACACCAGATTAGTTGGCATGTTTCCTACACGTTTTTATAATTAATATGCAGCTTTTTTAGTTACTGTTCAGGTGAAATACTTCAACTGGCTTGAAGAATGTTTTTTATTTTTTTGATATTGGAAACTTTTTGCCAGCAATAGTATTAAAAAATTGCATAGAGAACATAGCAGTGCTCTCTCTAAAAGGACCACATGCAATAACAAACTAGGTGTACTTTTTACAAAGCAGCAACTGACGTTTTTAAACTGTAGTGATGTCAGCCAAATGTTTATGAATCTCCAGTTACATGGAACACTGTTTTTTGGCAACTGTTCTTTTACTTTGTATCAAAATATGAATTTAGGATGGAAATCATGGTGCTCAAGTGAAACAAACAAAAAAAAAAGGCGTATATGTATTTGTAAATACAACTGTAATGGTTATATTCTTAGTTATAACAGGTAATTAGTGTTTTACATTCTTGTGATAGGGATTTACAGACAGATTATCTATTGTACAGTAACAGAGGCAGTGTGGTTTTTGTAAGATTTACTGTAGATTTTTCTTGCAAGTGCCTTTCTCCAACTGTTTATTTATAGGAATGTTGGTATTTTGTACATAAGGTTTTTATGTTTTAAAATCATGTTTAATAAATGTTTTATGTAAATATAAATGTGTGTACAGAGGAATCTGAATCAAAGATCAAAGTGGCTAGTGCAGTGCTTGAAGCTGATTCAGAGCTACCTAATGGATGGACAGTGGGTGTTGGCTTTAGATAACCTTTGTAGCTTGTCTGTGGGGTCTTGTTAGTGCTGCTCATGCCAAACACTTCCTGAACAAAACATGGTTTTTTTGCCACACTAAAGTTTAGCAGTTTGTTTATATATTTTTCCATTTGTCAGAGTGTTAATTTTACATCCATAGCAGACATTCTACCCCCCATGCTACATCCCTCATTAGTGATACACACTCAGATTTAAAAAAAAATGTATGTATGCACATTCCTCACTGTCTGATTTAGTTAGTTACTTAGTTGTAACTTTCAGTTCTCTTAATGAATTGCGAGGTTCTCATCACCTGGTAAAGATGCACAATGTGAAGAGAGTAGCCAAAACTAATCGTCCTGAAATGAAGAGAGTGGATGTGGTGTCGGAGGGAAGACTTTGAACGTTTTGGGTAGGTTTTGATTCCAAATGACATCAGTTTAGGTTTAACTTTGCTCCTAGTGGACACTAGTCACATTCAGAAATTTCTGTTAAACATAACCTGGTATACCCCGATGTCTCCGGTCAGGAAGGTGAGTTACAACTCAGCATGAAGTGAAGTAGGCTCATGTGAGTGAAGATTTAGTTCAGCTCTGGGTTCTGGCTGGTGGCAGAGTAACCGCTCGTGTTTCAGGGAGCGCGGCGGGGTAGGATAAGCTAGGCACACAGCTTTTAATGGAAGAACTGATATCTAGCCTTACTTGGCTGCCCACCTGTGTGCTGACCTGTGAACACCTTTTCAGTAGTTCAAACAAGTTCCAGCAGTGACAGACTACTGGATAACTTGAAAAATCACGCTAGCTCGTTTCATACGGTATACGTGTGTTTTTATACATTGAAATCAACTTTGTGGGTTTATAAATGCTCCTCCTTTAAAACTGCTGACTTAGGGTAGAGAATGCTGCTATCCTTTTGGGATACTAGTCTTTTTCTTTTTTTTTTTAATATACCAATTTGTGACTTTCAGTAATTCAGAGTAATATTTTGATACTTTTTGTTTTTCTGCTTGAATGGCAACCCATGCTTAGTGAAGTTGGTTGTAGAACACAGAACTACATAGCAAGTTGAAATGTTTGAATGAGAATCACTCAATGATACCTGCTCAGGCTGCAGTAAGGACATCTTAAAGGAACAAACTGATGTTCTATAGTAAAAGTAATTGATTTTATAATCCCAGCCAAAAAAACCAAAACTTTTAGGGGCTTCACAGTATTTAGTTCTAATTAAATACTTGATCTTTTTGTTCCATAATATCATTTTTTTTCAAGTGAAATTTTTCTAAAGTTGTGAACTATCCAACTGAATCCCAGTCCTGGAAATGATGTCCTGGAGCTGTAGATGACTGACAAAACAAACTGATGTTCTTTAAGTGTGGATCGGCGAGGAGATTGTTGTAACGGATTGTGCTTTTTAGCCTGTTTCCAGATGTTGATTAGCATTGATCANATAGTTTGTCTAGATATGTGTCCTGCAGTGAGGCTGTTGGGCTGTCCACATGTATAGACTGTTGAAATACTGTACTGGCACACATCGACCGTCGGCATTTTGTACCTTTTCTAAATCCAATGTTTCACAATAAAATGTTATCAAAACATTAATCTGTCCCTTAAAAGTTTTTTGTAAATTCATATTTCATGCTAGTCTATCACGGTATGTGAGTAACTAAATCTGTGGCAAAAAACATTTTTATTTGGTATTTAGATTTCTGGGAGGATAGACACCTACTGTCCACAAGTTGTAGCGAATCAGAATTTCAGATTAATTTCTCAAGGAAAGATTCTGTTTTTCTACAGCAGGATTGTAATACATAGAAACCTTTTATTGTTAACTTCAGTTTTTTAAAAAAAGATTAACTGAAATCTGGTGAAATTTAATAGTTTTTAACTGGCTTTGTATTGTCTTGAAATGAGGAGGGAGTGTAAGCATCAGCACTTGTATTTCAAAGTGCCTGAATTTCTGACTTAGTTTAGTATAAGACTGTTCTTCCTCTACATATGTTGTGTGCAAGTTCTGAGACTGTAAGTGCAGTGCACAGTTCCTGGGTCCATTTCAAGACGTTAGGCACCCTGGTGTGTAGAGCTTTGTGCTGCGATCCACAGAACCTGGCTTTGTGTTTTTCTCAGACATCAGTTTTCCTCTTTCCACAATCTAGCAGAATTCTTTTCATTTAAGAGTTAAGGATCAGAATGAAAAACAAAAAATGGGTCAAAATAACAAAGTTTCTGTTGCGTTTGGTTAAGATAGGTATCTGGAAGGGGTGATCTTTGGTTTTCAGAGGCTTGCTCTTAACACAGCATGTGTTTTGCATTGGGTGTTACAACCTCTAATGCACTCTTCTAATATTGAGTTCTTCTTAGCCTCATTTTAATGCAAATTTACAGGGGCTTTGGTGAAGCTGTTTTTTTTTGAAGCAGAGAGCAAGGGGAGAAAAAAGCTGTGTGGTACCTACTTCAGGTATAGTTTCCATTAAATCCACACTAAACTTGCATAACTGGCTATGAAACAGATTGACTCCCTAAAAGACATTTGCATCATTTGAAGCAAATTTCATTAAAGTTTTTTTTAAACTGATATAACCTCTGAATATAAGCGCTTAAATGGTTCTTAATGGTCTTCAGTAGCTTCAGGCACTGTAAATCCACACTGACCTTTTCGAAAACACTGAAATTCATGGTTACAAAACTGTAATCTTAACTAACTTTTATAAGTGGAGGGAAAGCTGTTCACATAATAAATGCTTTGTTCCTTCAAATAAGTTACTAAAATGTTGGTTCAGTTCAAAATATTGCAATGGAAAATAATTTTTTCTCATATGTTATGTGCAATTCCTGTTGCTTTCCTCATGGAAAATGTAAAATTACTTACGTTGAATCACACAGAATTAGTAGGGGGAAGCAGGCAAGGGGATAGTTGGGACAGAATGCAGAGATGTTTGATGTGCTCCTGGGTAAGAAGCAGGGTGATAAGGGCCAACAGGAGGAGATGTCTCTGGGGTGTTGCTTGTTTAAGTGATGTGCAGAGCCACAGGGTAGTTTTCTTCAAGCCACAGGTTATCGATGTGTGCAGAAATGGCAATTCTTCAAGGCAAAATGCAGCATTGCTTAAAGGAGTTTTTTTTATCTTCTTTTCATGATAGTAGGGTACAAATTTGAGAACTAAACAAAAAAAAAGTGTGAAATATAAAGATGTACAGTGTAAAGTACACCTTATAATTAGTTGGCAATGCTGTTTAGGGCTAGAAAGTGTAGGTAAACCTGTAACAGAGTACTGTGCACCATTGCCACAGCTGGGTAACGGTAGAAGATTCAACATGGATCTTGAACTCATTTTGTCTGATCTTACACGTTAGAGATCATGCTTGAACACAACCAGCAAATGAAACAGTGATGTTTTTCCCTTGCTTTAACTGAGACAGAGAAAACAAGTCTGGATTTGCAGGTTTCCCCATTTAAAAAAAAAAAAAAAAAAATTGTTACAGAATGCTGGCACTGTTCTAACTAACCTTCTTAGTCCTGAGAGTTTCTCTCCAGTGCCTCTCCTTTCGGTGGGTAAAGGCAATTTGCATTTTAACTTAATGGAATTTAAGTGCCATGGACCAGGCATGTGTTTTTCAGAGTGTAGATTTTCCTTCTGCTGAGGCTTTCTGGCTTTGGAGTACTTAGATAACTTCCTTTGATTGTAATTTCCAACAGGAAAAGGCGGCTTCCAGCCTCTGAAGGATTCTAACGGCTGAACATAAACCTGCACCATCTTTGTCTGTTAAAGATAGGTCTTAGAGGCATAAGCAGAAGACTGCCTTTGTAGCCTTACAGAAGGACAAACAAGTACATTGGACAAAGAGGTCAGAGCTTCTTTGGGCCGTGGTGATCTTACTGTGGGGTGGGTCACAGGAATTTGGTGCATTCCTTTGGTGGCTTTTACAGGTGTTAGAATTTGCAGCCTAAGCTGATATTTAGCTTCAGGTGTAACTCATTTTTCAGTAGCTCATAGCAATTTATTTTGAACTGAATACTGAAAACCTGGAGATGTTTTCCCTTACTCAAATCAACAGATAATTGCTTTGCTTTATTTCAACAAAAGAAACAGTATATTCACAATTTTTACTTCATCGTGGACATCAATTCGTGTCTTTTCCCCTTCATTTTCTGGAGATCTTGAGGGTGAGTTGTATTTATAAATGTTTCTTGAGAAACTTAAAACTGTTGTAGACAACTCTGCATACTACTGCACATTTGCAGAACTGTGTGTTAATTTCCCTTTATATATTTGTATGCTTAAAATTTAATTGCATGATCTGCCCTTGAAAGTATAGTGTGCCTATATTGATTAGAGTTCAACTTACAGTAACTTACTCCCAACTAAAGAAAAAGTGTTTAAACCAAATTTACAGACAGGAAAGTGTCATTCAGGCAGAGATTATTCCATGTGGTAGGTGTGAATGTAAAAGCAAGGAATTTCTTCGTATAAGGAAGAAACCACTTAAATTAGGTATGGAGTTATTAGAAGATAACGAACAAAACTTCCCAAAGGGGCGATGTTAGAAGGCTGTATTGGCTAGAATAACATAAATCGTTGCTGAAAGGCTAAGGTGTCAGTCTAGTTGACCTTGCACTGAAGCAGTCTGGTAGCTCTCATACAAGCTGTGCAGTGCGATAGTTGCATGACCGTACCAAGTGCATCTGCTGGGAACAGTAACTTCAGTCATTCCTTCAGGATCTGCAAGTAGTTCCTTGCTACTGACTTGTCTGAGTCAGGGTGTACCATTCGTTAAAACTATCTCAGTGCATGTTATCTTTGTATCTTCCAACAATAACATCCACAAGAGGTTATGAGTGAGTACATGGTTCTTAGTCTTCCTGGAAAAGCATGAAGTTGTCTGGGTTGACCAAAACCAAAAAGTTGCCATGCACAATGCATTTGAAACTTAATTCTCATGTTCCTTGGTTAAAGATCCTTCAGTCTTTCTTCCTGTAATAACTCTGTTCCAGTTTCTTAGGATGTGATTTAAAGTCTTTTTCCTCTTGCTTTGCATTAGGGTAGGTATATTTGTATATTGAGTTGTATATTAAAGCAGACACACCTTTGGATCTTGTTCATCAAAAGTCTGATGAAGTGAATCTCTTTCCTTTCTTCCTAAATGCTGGATTTACTCACTGAACCTAGAGATGACTAGGAACGGCTGCCAACATAAGACTAACCACTAGATGCTGCTTAAACCACACGGTGTCTCAGAAGTACGTGGCTGTAAATGCTTTCTGCACGCAGTCTGGCTCTTCACAGTGGATAACTCTTCCTGTTAAAATACAATACTGATGCTAAAATAGAAATACCTGAACTACTGAAGTGGTTGTATTTTGGAATGTATTTTAGAAAATTTGAGCTATATTTTGGAAAAATATGCATAGTGATATTAAGTATATTTAATATTGCTAAATATAAATATATATATATATTTGGTACTATGTAGTGATTTCTGTGATTGACTTACCTTAAAGAAGAGGCATCCCAATTTTAGAAGGCTGTTTCATGGAATAATGCAATTTGACTGCTGTCCCACAAAAGGCGGTGTTAGAATTGGAAATATACTCCAGGACTATCCAGGTGATGTGGAAGTTGAATATCCTTTTCCTTTGAGAAAGGATCTGCTATGGATCGGTTAAAGTTTTACTTATAAGTCAACGTAGATGTGTAATAAATCCATAGCATGAGTTAGCTGACAGCATATGAGTCTTAGATTACTAATGTAAATGATTTATTCATGCTGCAGTAAGCAATACAAAGGGGAGAAAAATATACTTCTGACTTGGAAAAATTAGGTTTAAAGTGCAGTGTTTTCCTCTTTGAGTCTGATACACTCCTGATATGGATTTTTCCCAGTCTGATTCTTTTAGTAAATGCGCTTCAAATTTTGTAACTTTGTAGTGAAAGACATAGGTCTGTTCATCATTTAAAAATTCAAGCTGTCTTGAATTCACAAAGGCCTAACTGTAGTAGAGGGGAAAAAGTGTTTTAATTTGGACACTCTACAGGCATACTTTGCATTGTATTTATATGTTCTATAAGCAATAAGGCCAGATCTTAAGAAGGAACATCCAGGGAACTTGCAGGCTGGTGGTTAGCCTCATCTTGATCCCTGGGAAGGTGATGGAGCAGCTGATTCTGGAAAACGTTCCAAGCATATGAGGGACAACAAAATCGCCTGCAGTAGTCAGCCTGGCTTCAACAAAGGGAGGCCATGCTTGTCTCACCTCCTTCACCCAAACTTCTGCGATGAAGTGAGCAGTGGAGATGTCTGCCTGGACTTCAGGAAGGCCTTTGACTCTGTCTCCCATGAGGTCCTAATAGCCAAATTGTTGATGTTTGCGCAGGCGCCGAGGAGGACTGAAAGCCGGCTGAATGGTGGAGCCCAGAGGGTAGAGCTCGGTGGCGCAGGATGTTGTGGGAGGTTAGTAACTAACAACATGCCCCAGCGGTCAGTCAGCCTGGGTCTGATTCTCTTTAACGTCTTTGTTAATGGTGATGGGGCAGAATGTGCCCTCATCTAGCCTGCAGATGGCAAAAAATTGGGACGAGTGGCTGATGCACCAGAGGGTCGTGCTGCCATCCAGAGGGACTTCCGCAGGCTGGAGAGGTGAGCCAACATGAACCTCATGAAGTTCAGCAGGGAGAAGTGCAGAGTCCTGCACCTGGAGAGGATCCACTCCTGGCACCAGGAAGTGCTGCAGGTACCCAGCTCTGCAGAACAGGACCTGGGGGTCCTGGTGGACGTTGGGTTGAACGTGAGCCAGCGCTGACGGAGCGCCGGCACAGGCTGCCCAGAGGCTGTGGGGTCTCCTCCTTGGAG
>VXAV01004893.1:164479-183540 GCA_013399715.1 Alectura lathami | reverse complement strand
TTTGTTTTTTTTTTTTTTTTTTTTTTTTTTTTAGTAGAAGCCAATGATATATTTGCTTACATCCCCACCCTGTACTGAAGCAGTACCCTACATCAGCTTTAGGAGCTGCATTGAAGTGGCAAGGTTAAGCATCGGTACATGCCCAGCTCACGAGGCCATGCCCTGGCTGTCCCCACGCTGTCCCCAGGCAGCAGTGGGCACGTCCCTGGGACACAGGACAGCAGAGCACTCTGGCTCACTGAGCAGCTGGGAGTCATCAGGTCTCAGGGCTCAGGCAGGCCACCTAAGGGCTTCTGTCTCACCTTTTCTGACAGCACTAACTCCCCAAATACAAATCATAAATTTGCTTAACAGGTTGCAGATGTCATCTGCATGTTTGCTGACTCTTCCAGAAGTTCCTGGGAATGCAGACAGCATTATTTCTATTGCTGCAACAAATGTCAATGAATTTTCATTGTTCAAAGACTCTGACTGCAACTGCTGCAGGCATGCAGGCAGGTGTGCGATCCGCAGGCAGCCGTCTCAAAGCCCTTGCAGCCTTTCTCAGCTGCTGTCATCCCTGGCAGTAATTTCCAAACGGTATTAGAATATTCATAGCCACTTCCAAACAGATTAGGCGTAGGCAGTAAATCATATGAGATTAACTTGGCAAAACATTTTTATCCTTTCATGTGCAGCTGTTCAAATATCTGTAGCAAAGGAGATTGTTTCATTCTGCTCTAATATTTGGATCTACCTCAGCAGCAAAGATGTGGAAGGTATGAAGAGCGAACAAGAACTCAGTTTTACCTAGTGAGGGAAGACAGTTTTTCTTCCAATGGATCATAGGGCTAGCTGCCTGCAATATGGACATCCTCCCTGAGAAACCAACAGGAAACTGCCCACTAACTCCAGAGTGAGATCAGATCAGTCATCACAAGGTTAACAGTAAGAAGCAAGAGCAAGAAACACAAAAATTGCCCCTGTCGCCTTTTTTTTTTTTTTTTTTTAATTACAAGAGAAAAGTCACAAGGATAAGCAAGAACAGATTCCGCCTGCCACACTGACACCAAACAGCATCGCCCAAGCACGCTCCAAATCTGTATTCTTCACACACTTAGCCACTTAGTCTAAATGAAGTGAATTCAACTCAAATTTTATTTATAAGTCAAATTATTCACATGCTTCAGTGTTTGGAAGAAATTGGGATACTTTCACACCTCATATGAGTAGTTCAGTAGAATATTCCCCAGACAATTTAACTATCAAAAATACTTCAACAAAAGAAAATATTTTTTAAAAATAAATTTTTGGTGATTTTTTTTTTTACTCTTCATTAAAGATTTCATCATGTATTTGTTCTTAAATTCGAATTAAATCCTCTCTGGACAGGACATGTGATGCTCTGCAGCTGTACTGGTTTGTACTGGTGTAAGCCAATAAATATGATATCAGGCATCAAGGGCAATATAGAGAATTTTTGCTCATGAGCCATCCCAAGCTTCCCATTGCACCAGCACACAACGTGCGTGAATTGCTGACAGCACGTATCTCACAACGGATTTTAACAAAACAGAATAAGCAAACCCTGCCGCAGCCGCTCCGCTGATGAACTCTGATGGCACTGCCTGATGCTCCACGGCGCCTACACGCTGCCTCCTCGCTGCAGCGCCCAAAAAATGTGCTTGCTGTCAAGTTTCTCAAATGTACAACTCTCTCACAAGCCAAAATCAATCTGCATGAGAGTTTACAAGGGTAATTCCTGCCCTTCTCATTTAATAATGCGAAAAGAGTAAAAACATACAGGCAACACAGTGATTCCTTTGGCAGAAGGAACAAAACACACTTTCAGTGGCACAATGCCACAGCATTTCCACTTCAGCTATTGCAATTCTGCTGTGACTTCTTTGCGTAGCGGTGTGTTAAGCAGTCTCTTGTCCGAAGGCTTCCCATATGTTCCACAGTTTATGTATGGACACTCCCAGACATATTCTGTTCCTCCATAGAAGGTTCAAGAAGGAAACGTGACTGATTCTGCACTCCGGAGGAACCATACGGTTTCATGGTAACACAGGAAGCCCACAACACTTCAGCAGAAGCCTTTCCATTGACTTGAAATCCACTTTGGCTCAGGCTCCAAAGGTGAAAAATACCAAATGACCCAGAGTTCACTAAAATAAAATAAAAATTTCTGATCCTCCCATCTTTCTCCAAGTTCTCTTCCTTCTGTTCTCTGCTATCCTGCAGCTATTGGGACTGAAACACGTAAGCAAACTCTTCCTCCTTGTCAGAGCCAAACCCTGTAAAGCAGTTATTCAAATGCTAAAGCAAAGGCGAATTCAGACAAGTGATTAGAAATAAAATACCACATTCTGGGAGCAAAAGGCTGAGCAAAGGATGGAGAACAGTGGCTTTTTCTCTACAGAAAAGGCAAGCTCATCCTTCACTGAGGCACCCCTTAGGGCAGAGAAACCAATGTTCTGGAGCTCCTGGGCTTACTTCTCACTGATTTCTCAAATACAATTACCCAGGCTCATAAGTTCGAACAAGATTTGTACCCACGAGCAGAAAAGCCCTTGAAGCCTCCCTGATTCAGAGCAGGAGCTGAAGTCTCCCAGGGTGAATGAACTTTGAACCAAGCCAACACAAAGCATGGAGGAAGAGCTCCTTGTCTGGTAAAGCCCCTGTGAACATCTGTCCAAGGAAGTGAATGCTGTCCCTGTGCCCTTGGGCTCCAGGTGTGCTGGATCAGGAGACGCCTTTAACTCTTAAGGGGAAGGCTGAGCCTTGCAGGGCCAGCTGCCCCACACCTGGGCAGATGTTTGGAGCAGCACCACTCAGCCTGTGGATGAGGTGTGTGCTCAATCCGTGTTAGCCTGGCTATTGAAGCTATTTAAGGAAAAGGGATGTTGCCTCCACTTTGTTTCCATGACAACAATCCTAAGAATTTCGTCTTCATAAAAATGAGTTATTGCTTTTTGTGCATCCATAGTCTAGGCAGAAAAATTAACATACTATGGTCTCAAGAAAGGCAATCAAATCTTCCTATCCTCCCAACACTCCTACAGGCAGCAAATTCTTAGATTTCATTATCGGAGGTACAAATGGGGTGAAAGGCAATCCTCAGTTCCAAGTATTAACACTGGAAAGATTTAATTTCAGAACAACTTCAATTAGAGAAGATTCTTTTGATGTCTGTTTCTGCACACACTCTCAGAGAACAGCCTAGCTTAGCCTTATCTTTCAATGTATCTCTCAATGTTAGCCTTTTGAAAGCAGCTTTTAGATGTTTATCCATCAATTACAATCACTATTCTCCTTCATATTTAATTTCACCTCTTATTTATTGCTGATGTATTCAAACTATTTTAAGTGCTACAAAAAAGTAAGTTTCCCCTGACCATAACAGTCAAAATCTCCTCAAGACGGACATTTTAAAGCAGTGAGGAAGGAATGAAACGGAGAGGAAGGATTCAGAACACGAACACTGTAGGCTAAGTCTCAGAATTAGCTGGGCTAAAACTGTAGGGTATACCTTGAATGAATCCCCCCCCAAAGAAAAAACAACACAGAAAGAAGAACAACAACAAAAAAAATCACACAACTAGAAGGCTAAAGGTATCACTATTCAGCCCACACTTAAACAAGAGATGCTAACTGAGCAAAGTAAATGACTATTACAGAAAATAAAAAACAAAAACATTACGAGCATTCTCTGCCCAGTCCTGTGTCCTGAATTACAGAAAGAATCAGACCCTCACACCTACAGTGCTCCTAGCAAAGCACAGAGATCATACGATGAATGGAACAAGCACTGCAGTAACTTCACAGCACAGCACAACTGGGGCGTTTTTATCCTGAAAACAAGTGACGTGGTGAGACAGACCTCATTGTGCAGTACGAATGGTTACGATTCCGCTGACCTTGGTGGAAGGCTGAAAATCTGGTCTCGCTACAAGACATTTTCATGGCTTTGACCAGCCTAGAGCTGACTCACAAGGCACAGCTAATGGATTCTGGGATCCTTTCAGCCCTTCAAGATGGATGGGTTTATACGCATGGCATTTATGCTGTGATCAAGCATGCAAGTGAGCACACTAAATCAACCACAGAGCAATGAATGTTTTAGGGTCCTTTGATCAGGAGAATGCAATTCTGTAAACAGTAGGCGTACAAAGATTTTTCTTCAATAAGAAAAAAAGGGAGGGTGGAAACAGAAAACAAGAAAAAGCACCTGTTGAGCAGAGTATGGTCAAAATATTGATAATCCCTGCTGAACAGCAGACTGGTAGGCATCGCTAAGTCATCATTAAGACACTTTTTTATCTGATTTTAAAAAAACACAACAACTAATCATTATAACTGGATAGTAATCTTTCGGTGCATTGTAATCATATAGAAGAAAGATTTCCTAGATACAGTCTGAAAGATCAGTTTGCAGTTACAAACTTCTAATGGTGCCAGCTATGACATTATTTGTTTAAAAACAGTTTTAGTACAGGAGACAAGGAAGAACTCAAGTTAATTTTTGTTCCAAATTTGCCAGTCTTCCTAATTAGACACAAAAATGTGGGTACATCTTGTAACTCCACTTGAGCAGTTGAAGAGCACAGCCGATTACACTGCAATTCATCTTCAGAATAACTGTGAAACAACCAGTAACCATCAGTCCTGCGTTAGAAATATGTAATTATTCTTCCTTGTGTGCAGTAAATCACAAGAAAAGAGTAAATGAGGTTCAGATAAAAAATCTGGGTCATTTACACAGCTGGGCCATCGGATCACACAAGGTCTCCACCAGTGAGAGCTAAGCAATTAATACCACACTTAAGAACAGCAGATATTTGCAACAAGACAACGCATCATGCAGAACACTGGGGAGGAAAGAACATGGCAACTACAGCTGAAGAGGAACTGAAACCACAGCAAATTAAGAAGGAAGCACTATAGGCTGAGAGAGGTCTGTTCTGACAGCATGTAGAGATCTCCAATCATAGCCAACACCGGCAAAAGTCCCTGGACTTCACTGGGCCTCTTCCATGCTTGCAGGGCCACTGCTCAGCCAGCCAAGCAGTGCCAGGCAGCTGCAAGGCAGGCAGTGACACACTGTTGTTGTCTCCCCTTCTTCTGCTAATTCTGCACCAATATTATTTTCCTCCACCTTTATGCTCTTCAGAGAACACAGTGACTGAGCAAACGGTATTGCATTTTTGAGACCATATAATTCTAACCTCTTACAAGAGTGAGCAGTAACCTAGCCTTAAAGTCCACTTCACTATAAAAAAGCAGAACCTAGAGAGATTACATGTGGTGATAACACTCCCCATGGTTTGTCCTTGCTCCCTAGCTGGTGATAAAAGCCTGAAGAAATTGCTCTGTCAAAATATCACCTTCTGGCTATTATCAGAGCAAGGACAGCAGCTTACAGGAACCTCTGACCCCTTGGGCACTGCTCTGCCTTACAACCAGGGGCACAAGGGCCCAGGCTCATCACAGAGGTAATAAGCAGGTTAGACCCACTGTGTAAGTCTATGCTGCCAAACCCAACAGCCAGGTAGTCTTTGGGGGATTACCTGCGGACAATTTCCATTTAAATCGTAATCAAGCACTTAGACTCAATCACAATCTGGCCTTAAAAATATTAATATATCCTGGACGACACAAAGAAATTCTAAAGACAGGCAGCATGCTCTTAAAAGTAGAGGAGGAATTAACTGGGAATTCACACAGAAATCATAAATGCAAGTCATGAACAGGACCATCATTAGAGATCATCCTAGTCAGAAATGTAAGTGAACAAAGCCATGCAAACCACCATTCTGAAGAGCAAGAACTGAGGTATGTGAGGATAAAAACAAACATTTTTAAGGGTTAGGAAAACCTTGAAGTGACAGGAACACGTGGTTTTTGTTGTTTGTTTGTTTGTTTTTGAACTTCACTCAGTTCTAATCTAATTCCCATTATTACACTGAGACTGAAGAAAGTTTCATTTTCAGTACATTATTGCCTTGCGATTTTCTATGGTATGGCAAGTTTTACTTTGTATCCTCTATGCACTGTTTGTATTGTTTTTGCTCCTATGCTATTTTTATACAATTTACCAAGGGTGATTTTTCTTTTTAATCCCTTTGCAGTCTCCTATTTCACTGTACAACGTTGCCTTCAGATGATTGATGACATGTTTGACATTTACATTTTATTGGAAAGGATGTAGATTGCATCTTCCTTCTGTTCCTAAAACATGTCCCTCATTCTCCCACAACACAGTTTTGGGGACAATAGATGTATCCCCATCAATTTTCTTCAATTCATTACACACTTCAAATACCGACTTTGAAAAGTTTAATATTTTTGCGCCACTACTCTTTGTACATATTGTAGCCTCATGAATATTTCAAATCCAATCGCATTATGATCATTCAACCTTATAAGCTCGCCAGCATCTATCTTATTTATCATACAGGTCCTGCTTCATTTCCTGGGACTACATCCAAAATATCCTCTGAGATTTTTTTTTTTTAGTTGCTTATATAAATTATAAGAGAAAACAATCTTACGCTACCACATGTATCTTTTCTCAGGCATTAAACAATTCTTATTCCAGTCAAACTTGAAGTAATTGAAATCCTCTGTGATCAGTGCTCCATCCTTTTAATAAGCCTCCACAAGTGCATAAATATTTCTTCATTTTCCTGCTCGCCCTCTCATGAATAACATGCTTGTGATCATATCCTTAACCATTTCCACACTGTATTTTAACTCCAATATCAGCCTTTTTCATACCAGCTTAGTTAAGTCCAAGCATCCTACAGCCCCTTTTCCACTTCTCCTGCTGCTTACCCCACAGCTGAGCTCTAGCTGTAAAATTCTACAATATCTCATTAACTTAACGTTCCTTAGAAATTTCTAAAATATCTAATCTGCATAGAATTTCACCTCTATCAACCTGCAAACAAGGATGCAGATTTAAAGGACTGTTCTTTTTATCTGAACACACTAGAAGCTCTTAAAATGTTGAAGAGCAGAAAATGAGAAAATCCTGTAGATCTTCCAGCAGACTGGAACAGTTACTGCTTGCCACAGAAAATGGTCTGGCTTCAGTCGACAGCAGGACTTGCAGAGCATAGGCTGTTTGGTCTAGCCCACAAAACTTTCCTTGAAGCAGCTGCAGATGTTAAAGACTCTAGCAGGAGTAAAGTTTGCTGCACCCTGGCTCTCCACTTATTTCTCATCTCCAGAAGTGCATGTTCTGTCCAGCAGCAGAGCCAGGCTGGGACTGTAGCCATATCTAACATCTGGCTGGTGATGTGGGGCAGGAACTGCTCCATACATGCAGGCTAAAGGGAGCTCAAAGCCTCCTTCAGCAAGCTGAGAATCTGGCCACAACAATCAAGTTTATAGATGAATAAATATGCCTACAGCAAGATCAAGTAGCACATCAGTTATTTCCAGATAATGACACTACCATATCTGCCAAAGTCTATGTCTGTTAGCCAAGGCCAGCTGGCAAGAATGGATGAAGAACTGGCCAATTAATGAACTTCTCTGCACACATCTGGTGGAAAATCACTGACTGTCTTACCACCTGCACAGCAGAGAAGCAGCTCCACTGGAGAGCTAACTCAGCTGTGCAAGCAGCAGATTCCAGCACAGACCATCCAAAGGACAGGGTGCAAAGCCTCACTTCCTTCTAAAATTCAGAGTCTTTATGTAAGATCCAACAGCTTGCAACTAGGTTAAAACCTAGGTGTAGCACATCAGCTTGGGATTTTACTTTTTAAGCTAAGTAACAAAAGCCCATGTCCATACTTGCATCTAAGATCTGTCCTGCAGAAGGGAGCTGCTGAAGGCTGTTCAGAATTTCAGGACCTGTTGCATTTCTGTGGATGTCTGAAAAAAAAAATCTCCGTTCACTAGATGGGGACAAAGCTTTAGAGTGTTCGCACCTTGCAAGGAACCAGGCAACGAGAAACTGTACCATCTCATTGCATGGTGGGGGGGTGCCAGCTGCCTTCTTTTCTCCAGGCTGAACAAGCCCAGCTCCCTCCTCTTTCTTCATAGGATGATGTCCCATCTTGAACTGATGCAAACTAAAAACCACTAAAACAACGAATAGCACAAATTGAGGGCAAATACAGCTATTTGCTTAGATGATTCCTATAGCTTAATTTGCAATTTTAATCCCATTAGGTTTCTCTAATTCTAACAAGATGAATTTTCAAATGATGCTAACATTCTCAACGGCTCATACTCACTTAGGGTCTCCATTGCACACAGCCCTCAATCTGTTACCTCAGCATCAGTCATTAGAAACCATTCATCAAGACCCAAATCTCCAGGCTTTCCCATAAAATTAAGGTCACTGATTCTCAAAGTTCTTGCTTGTTATTCTAATATTAGTCTCAAGTCACTCCTCCCCTGAGTTCCTCCACTCCCGGGATGGAGGGAGGGAGGAGCAGGGAGCACATGGGACTGTTTGTAATCTTTTAACTTTCAGATCAGAACTATTTCAAAACCAGGGTGGAGGCTTTCTTCTACAGCACTTGGATATACTCACATACACGAAATGCATGAGAAAACAATCACCCAGACGTCCACTTCAGTTATCATATTCCTCACAGTTCGAGATTTAAGCCTCCCAGCAGAAAAACTGTTCTCTTTGTTTCATTTCTTAAATCCAACTGAAAGTGCTAGCCCAGCTCTTCTGATGCACTTTTGCATTTCCATACAGAGGTAGGTTGACTTCAGTAGCATAGAAGTCATCACTGAACATTGTCTGTAAGGTGTTTTCTGATCCTGCAGAATGAAAGTCACTTAATGGCAAGCTATTAATAATAACAACAGGTAGCTTGTGTCACTGTGCTTAAATATCACTTCTCAACATTCCTCTTCTAATAAGAAGTAAATAAATTCAATCATTAAGTTACACAGGCTAGATAAAATTCAAAAACTATGTTTGGGGAAAGACAACACTAGGTACAATGTCACGAGACAAGCCAGGTATTTCTGTGCCTTAAATACAAAGCACAACTCTGTGAATCCATCTTTAACTGAGCTAGGGCTCAGTAACTGCAAGGCCCTGAGCATCATCCAGGCTCTGGTCTTCTGCAGGGCAGCACAAGAACACACAGCCGTGTCGGGGCACATTGCCACCAGGTACGCAACCACCCGCACCCAGGGTCATGTGCAGCACGCCTCATGTGGTCAAGCTGTTACTCCTGCAGTAGAGGCAGTATAAATATTATGTCCTATTTAAACATTAATAATAACAAAGTAAGTAAATTTTCAAAAGGTTTTAGGTAAATTCCAGTGTTTGAGAGTCTTGGACTGGCTCTCAGGAGCCAGTCTTTCTTTCAAGAAAGAAAATAGCATAAAAAGAAAGTTGCACAAAAAAATGGCAGCTAGACTGTGAAAAGGTATCTGTCGGCCTGCATCCAGCTGAAACCAAACTCTGCTTTGGCACCTAGCATTCATCTGCTGCAAACAACTCAGGTAAACAATTACCCTATGCATCCACTCCAGTTCAGGTATCTGTTCTGTGTATATTTAGTCTAGAGGCTCTGTGAAGAAAGTTATTGATCCTTTTAATTGGTAAGGACTTTGGTAAGCGACAAAACTGTCCACCCACTTTCCCTAATTAAGAAAAATCCAATTACCACACAAAAGTGTAGACTGTGAGACTGTAAATATCACCCATCAGTCTTCAGGAACTGGTACAATTGGCATGTATGTTCCCAAACCATCTGCACAGCGAAGGATTCATTAAAAATGACTTGTCAGCTTACGTACTAGTTTGTAGGACAGCAACTTGCCAGAAAATACAAGCATTTGGAAATGGTTACAGACCAAGTCAGCATTAGCTTCTTTCTCACTGTGGGAGGAGTGTGGCCACAGAGGGTTTTGTGAGTCAGAAGCAGACAGGTCTCCAAATTCAGGCAGCAGTCCTGCAAACCAGTTGTCTCTCTGCAACCCTGACAGAGGAAGATGTACAAAGGCTCAGATGGAGCTGGAGAACAGCCCCACAGAACACGTACAGTCACCGGCAGCTGCCAGAGAGGGAGCAGAGTGAACAAGTCCTCTCCCTGACACCAGAAATGACTCATACAAGTCACATCCTAGAAAGCAGGTCTCTAAAATGGCATTCTGTGGGACAGAAGCCAGGTAGAAGGAATAGATCTGCACCGTGAAATCAAGAAGAGGCAAAGATTGCCAGTGCAAATAAAAATATACAAAAGTTTGGGACAGAAAAATGATGCTGCAAGAAAAAGAATCTCCTAAAGAACGACAACAGAAATTTACAACTTACTCACTCAGGACGCAAGGACACTACGCACCAGTGCCTCCAGCTATACTCCCAACCCTGTTTGCTAACAGTGCGTGAATGCACCATGCAGGTGATCAGACCTTCTGGAAGAGGCAGAATCCTTTTGGTGCACAGCCTTGACCACCACACACTCCTCCTAAAACATTCACGAGGCCCTAAATGCAGATGTGCTCTCCTTCATGGTGTTAATCTGCTAGACCGATCGTCTCCAATAATAAGTTACGCTATAACAGCTGTGGGACTCACACAGTACCAAGACATCCAGAAAGTGAGAACACAAAATAGAAGAGAAGCAATAGAAGGATGCTTCAAACACTGAATGTCGTTTCTGACTTACGCAGTGGACACAAAGTCTCTCACCAATACACTCATGTCCCTTGCCTGCTTAACTCAGCACGTGTAAATACTGTCAGTTGAGGTGATTTGCTCAGCTAACTTATATCTGTACCTTGCAATATTGATGGTGGATGCCATGCTTGTTCAAAAGGAGTAGCCTCATTTATGTTGCAACTTTTAAAATTTGAACCTAATTAATTTCCTCCAAATACTGAAAGTCTGTTCCATTAGATACCTGAATTTATCTAATCAACTGGTAAAAATACTTACCGAAGAACACCTGTCCCACACACAGGATGCAGTGACCCTGTTCCTCAGCCAGTCCCTAAGAACAGGGCCAAAGTCCTGAGACACCAAGAGGAGTTCAGGCAGGCACAAGCAATTCACCCTATGTGCACTGTCCCCAGTACCATTTACACCCTTTACAACACATTCATAATTCATCAGCATTCCTTCCCCGAGTGCTGCCACACACGGATGGTCTCAGGAGAGCGGCTGGAGGTCAGCTACGCACAGGACTCTGAACTGATGGCTGCGCACTGGGCAGCCAGCACCGTAATTTATTCTGTTTGCTGGCAGCCACTAACTGATCTCTCTGCTGAAGGAAATACCTTAATTATAACACCTCCAGCCTGATGCCAGATTAATGAATAGCTGTGGAATAACAATTTTTAAGTTTGACTAACGACTTAAGTAATGACTGCACCCAGAAATGCTCCAGGTCTGAACCAAATTTGTCCTTTTACACCCAGCAAACATGACAGAGAAAAAGGGAAAGAAAAAATGTCAGTGGAAAACTGACTTATGGTATTTTATTTGTTTATGATGATAAGGCATGGGATACCCTCAACATTTAAAAGAGGATATTCTTAACATGAATAATGTTTAACTACTGAATCTAACTAGGAAAATCCAAAGAGAGAACTTGGGAAACCAATAACCAATTACAAATGTAGAGAACAGTTATGTTAACAGTGAAATAAGAAGGACATTTTACACTTCACATTTCAATTCTGGTTTGCTTATTTGTTTCATCAGCACCAGCTCCTGCCAAAAAATGAAAAATTACTCAAAAAAAGGCTCATACAGTAAAAAAGAACACACATCCCTCTCCTTGAAGTAAAATCAGAGAAAGACAACATTAAAAAGCTTCTCCATGTTCAAAGGACAAGTCCAGCGAAACTAAGGAAGATCAGCTGTTCCAGATAAATCTATGGTCAAGAACCAGAAAAGGAAATAAACAAACCCTTCCAGCTCATCTTTATGCATCATAAAACAAATTAAATTAGGTTTTTGTTCACTGTGTTGTGCAAAAAGTAATTTTGTCAAGAGTCACTGTGATAAAGTCAGGCTGCTTCTCAATCACTGCACAAACATCTTTTTTCTCAAAGGTTACCTTCCAAGGAGATTTAAAATACAAATTTAAATGAAGTTTATGCCTCTCATACCTAACACGTCTACTTCAAATGTGTGCTGGGATGCTAAATCTACCAGTAAAGTTGATATCATTCTGTTTTATACACTGTATTAAAATTAAGGCCACAGGAATTTTCTTACTGACATAAGACAGAGAATAGCAGTAGAGTGTTTGTGACTATTTACTAGCAAGATTTAAAGACATCTTGCAAAAAAAAAAAAAACACCTACATGTATAAATGAGATGTTTGTGTATCAGCCCATGGTTTCGTGAATATAATGGAATAGCAGATATCAAGGGAATACATAAAATCCTTCAGTAAAGCCAGAGTACTGGAGGTGAAGGGATTCTAATAGCACTGGAAAAACTTCAGTTGCAAGTTCTCCCACTGAGAGAGACTCCTTAGGAGAAAATCTGCTTCCATGTTCACATCAGGAAACACAAACAAACAAAGTTACTCCTTTTCTCTAGAGAACAACATTTTTTACAGTTTGCTTTATTCTTCACATATACATTCTGTACTCATGGGGTAGCCACCTTACCCTGACAAGCTTTAACTGCTATTCTAGCCATAATCAGAGGGCTAAAATAGTTGTCAGGTTTTCAACAGAAATCCAACAGTAGATGCAGAAATACAGGACCAATTTTCAAGATGAAAGATATACTAGTAGACATGAGTTGGCCTGCATATATATATAGTCATGTACGTGATTATAGACCGGATTGATCTAAAATAAGCTATTGCATCTTGACAGTGGAATAGAAATATGCCAAATGATTGAGAGACTACTGGCAAGACATACTTGCAAAAAAAGCTTGTAAGAGAGACCTCTCTCCAAGAGAAACTCCTACCATGTAAAGACGTCTGGGAAAAAGTTTAAAAGACAAGATTGTAGCTTCAGGAAAAAAAATGAATTGAATGAAGTGGTTTATCAACTTCAGCACAGACAATGAGTTAGCAAGCTTTCCATCTACATTAAACTTCTCTCTTTCAAAGGGACATTCTAGTCCTATAAGCAGACTTTTTTCTAACCAAAGTCTTTACTAGGTTAACAACAGATGTTCTTTAATACGCTAAGCATTAACTCCATACTTTATAACAATTCATTTTAAACAATGCAATTGGAGAGCCAGGGCACAAACATAGGAAAGAAGAACAGTCAAACTCTCTCCAGCTGAAATACTCCAAAGCTCAGCAGAAGCACCCGAAGGCTGTGTGCAGCCCAAGAGGTGTTTATGCTGTCTGTCACCCATCAGCCAAGACACTGCAGATCAGCTCAGAGGTCAGATGGCCGTCTGCTTCCTACAGCAACAGAAACTACTTCATGGTGTTACCTTTCTCACAACCAGATGGCATTGGATTGTTTCTCACATCAGCATTAAGAAAAGTTTCCTGGGAACAGAAGAGCTCAGAGTAGTCTCTCTCTTCTGATCCTAGGAACTCGTAAAGGCTAGGCTGGGCATCGCACAACAGTGCTGTAGAACTCTCACCTGTAACATAGGATGTTGCTTGACGAGATGTAAGGAGAAGCAAGACTCAACCAGAAATTCAAGAGATAGTGACAGGACAGAACAAATTCACCATCTGAGAAGATATGTGTTGCCAATTGAGCAAAGTCAAAACTGCTACAAAATACAAATCAAAAAAACACTTGGATTAAAAATCATTTGCTTACATCAAGAGCAAAACAGGATGGTAAGTATTTCTTCTTTCTCTTTTTTCTCACTTCACGTTAGGGTGTACATCAGATTAGAGCTGAGAAATTATTCTGGCACCAAACTCCATGAGCCTTTATTACAAATGGTAGACAAATTTCTTGCCAGACTATACCATGTACACGTTTTGATAAGCATTCAGGTTTTGCTTGGCATTATCTGATATATGAAGCAGCTGACAGGCACAGTTTTTATTACCTTGGCCAGAGTAATCTAATGCTATTGATCACCACCTGCTACAGTACATTGCACCTCTGGAACCAGACCATCTCTGGACCGACGTTTTTGTGTGCTCAGAAATTAGATAGGTGATGTCTTTGTAGCAAAACAGAAAGAAAATTCAAGATCATTAAAGAGCATTTGAGGAGACAGCAGGGAGCCTTAGGGATGTTTCCTTCCCCTTCAAAAGTTTTCTGCATAAACCAGAATCAATCAAATACATATTAGATGAACTTTGGGAAAAGATTCCTCAGAGGTCATTTTTAAAAAATAGTATAATTTCAGGAAAGCATAAAACAAATGGAACAATTATTTTGATAATTTCATGCAAATAAAAATACACTATTCCTAATCCACAGCTAATTCATATCCCAATAGCTCTGCTACATGCATTGCAGAATTCAAATTCTTCACCAAAAGGGAAACAAACACAAGCATACAAGAAGCTCTGTACTATGTGACACTACACAGTTCAGTTGGGTTTCCTGTAGAAACAGCAGTGAGCTTGCAGTGATGAAAATAATCCCTCAGGGCTGACTGACAAGCAACAGCTTAAATGCAATAGGGAGCCTTCCTTCTATTCAATCACCTTTTTCTCATTTCTCTCACAAGTATAAGTATTGTAGAATAAAAATTAATGGATGCTATACAATTACAAAAGCATACTTCTGTTTTCTCAGTATCGGTGCTGAACCTTTGATGAGCAATGGGGGAGATGGGAAGACCAAGAGGCTGGCAGCTGGCATGAAGCAGACTGCAGGTTTGGAGAAGGGTACATTGCAGCCCTGTAATGGGCTATGACATGACAAGAAAGAAAATAGGAAGGGGTAATTCAGTTCATTTGGAAAAAGAGGAAGGGAGAGCACAAGAAGAAAGATGAGCTTTGCTGAAGCAGCATGGGGCTAATAATGACCGTTTGTTCTATTTTTTCATTATTTAAATAAATGCATAGCTTTCCAGTCCAAGCATCTGAGGAATCTGCAGTCACCACTGAGCTCAAAACAGACATCCTTCACCCACATGCATCTGACACTGAAGAATACAAGTGCATGGCAGGACTTCTGACGGCAGGAACTCCACAAGCAACACTGGGAGGAATGGATGAGCATTCCTTCAGCACTCGTCAAGCACCCTTCCATAAAATAAGTGATTTAATTTCTATCTTCCTGTGGGGGGCGAAATCTGTTGCCTGCAATTGATAGTGATGTATTGCCAGATCCTCCTGTAAGTGACACGTTATGTCATAACACTGTGAGCTATTGCTTGTACATGTGAAGCGCATGCCAGCAAGACACACACAAGCTGGATCTTCAGATACATTTTAGCTTTAAATTGGCATCAGCATGTTGCTCTGCACATTAATATGCAATCATGTTGGCAATTACCTTCCTCCAAAGGCCTAAAATTAGAAGCAAACACCACCAAATGATATTTTCACAGAGTTGCTACTTTGTCTCCTCTGTTCACATTCCTGTAGTGGGATTTAAGTTTTTTCAAACCCCATAGCAGAAACCCCAGAGGGATTTTAGGAGCACGAGAAATACAGAACAGACTGAACTGTCTCATGGAAAGCTGATGTGCAACACACTGAAGCAGGTCTTCCGAAGCCCTTTGTCTCCACTGACTGGCAGCTAGTGAAAAGAATACCTCAGGCAGACAGACCTACCTTTACATCACAACTGCCTGCTCAAGCAGAAACAACCTTGACTTGGATCATTATGTGAATCTGTCAGCTTCCGTTTCCATATCTTCTATAGCAAAATTCATGTTGCCTGATGCTGTTAGAGTCTACACCATTAGTACAAATAGCTATTTTCTTTATCATTCCGTAATAGCTGTGATGTCAGCATAGTTCCACTGTACACCTTGATTTTCAGTGACATGCAGCATCTTGACCATCATTAAGCCTATTAGGCTGAAACTAAAGGAAGTAAACGGCCTGACTGCATGCAGTCTGGTAGGGGTCTTCTTGTTTTGATTTGATTTGTTTTTAACCAAAATCTTACTTAGACTTTGCTACAAATGAAGTCAGAGAGGGGAAAAAACACTCCAGCTAGCAAAAGTGGGAACAGGACATCTACTGCTTATAGGCTGCAGTAGCTGGTTTTAATATTTTAAAAAGTCTGAAGTTCATCTTTAGCACAAATAACTGCCGTGCAAGGGTATCAGGTATTATCCAAATTGGATGGCTTCAATATTTTGAAGTAGCTGTTAGAGACTGCTTTACGTATGAAAGTTGACCCACTTGTGAGGACAGCTCTTTTTGTAGAGAAATGTTTTCCCTCCCTGGCAGGTCTGGTTCTTACAGCTTATTTCTAGAATTTTGTATAGGAAAATCACCAGTCTTCCTATGGAAAGGAGAGAAAAAGGCTAAAACATGAGCCCAGTTTGATTTACAAAACACAAATTTTTGTGCAGTGTTGAAGAACAGGCCAGCTCCCACACTCAATCCTCTGGACTTCTGTCTTCTTGCTTCTAGAAGTGCCATTATTCATGTTGCTTTGTCACCCACAGGCCCAAATTACATACAAATGTTGAGCATGACACAAACACATGGTATCTTACGTGTGTAAGAGACAATCCAAGCCAAAAAGAATTTACACTCAGAAGATACAAGAGCAGAAGGAAGCGTCTTGCACATGCAATTCTAACTTTACAAATTCCTCATGCATTTTGCTCTTTGTGGTGGTACGCTGACCTTTTCCACCTTTTTTATTGCAGGTAACCCATGCAACTGCAGTCCAATGTCAGACAGTGCTGGTATCAAAGTAGAAGTCTCTTTTCTTCCATTTGGAGAAACAAGAGAAAACTATTATCACACACATATCTGCCTTCCTGCCCCTCTGCACCAATCTGCCAGAACCTGCAGCAAGCTGCAGGCTGTCTCTGATCTCCTCCTTGCCGGGAAAGTATCAGCGCAAGGCCGTGGTGCAATCCCGCTTGCATTTGTGTTGGGTACCACACTGCTCTAGTATGCTAGAAAACGGGACAGGAGGCCAGAGTATGGGGGAAGAGGACACACAAGACTTCAGGGCCTGGGGAAAGAGGTTAGGCAAAAGCCTACGCAGCCTGAATACAGGGCAGGTGCCTGTGGGCTGAGACAGTAACTGCAATGGGAATATTTGAAAGGCATAAGAGATGCAGAGGAGAAACACTGTAGTAACAGCAGAGCCTTTTGTTTTCAGGTTCCTTGTGGCAATCCTATACACCCTCCTCTTTCACACAGCCTTTCTCTTTTTGCCCTTCCTAGACATAAAACTACTCTCAGGCATAGTCTGAGCTGCAGTAAAAATCACTAACCCCGGGAACAAAATGTTCAATTAAAATTAAAAACAATGCAAATGTTAAGAGCTCCAGCTAAATTAATTACTCACTTCTTCCATTTCAAATCTGCATTTAAATATGTAAACATTGCAGCACTCAAAGATTTATCTGATATAAAATGGGAACATCAGCAATTTCCTCTAGAGGGGCAGATGTTAGTTGTTCTTGTGATTTTTTGCAGATGTTCTCCTCCCAGCATGTTTAAAACAGGCTTTCTATCTCAGTTCTGAACACTCCACATTCTCTCACCAAAATGCAGACAGCTGAGACGACTATATAAGCACTTGGTGATGCCTGTACAAACAGGCAGCAGCAGAAGAGGAAAGGGCTTTTGCATCCATATGTATCCATAGCAGGTTCCCACCGTGTTACAGAGTGGGGTACACCGCACCCCAGCTTCTACAGTTGTTCTGGTGTCACTATGGAGATAAAGAATTCACCCCCACGAACTGTAAGTTCTGGGGTTTATTGTTCATATTACAAAAAAGCTGAAAAGCCTCAGAGTGCAGGGCCTCCTTGCTCTGCGCAATACAGTCTCGCACTAGGAGCTCGTACTTGTCTCAAGGAGCTTCCAGGATAAAGAGATAAGAAGGTTAAAGGCTGGCACTGTCCCTGCCAGTAGCGCCAGAGGGGAAAGGGACACACTCTTGAAGGTTTCAGATTGCTAATCAAAGTTAGTTAATGGTGTTATCAGAGTCATTGCTACTTAACAGCACACAGCAACAGCATCCCTTACTGCTCTTGCAGTCCAAACAAGGGAAAATAAAGACTTTTTGAAATATGGTTTAAAGAAAAAAAAAATACTTCTGAGTCCAAAAATCAAGGACAAGAGATGAAAAGGTGAAAAACTCTCCAATTCTCTTCCTAAAATCAAAATCAGCTCGAAGCAGAGAACTGCAATAAAAACAAAAATAAAAAATCACATGGTAGCCTTGCAGGCTTCCCTCTAGATCAGCTCTCTCACAAACTGTGGGCAGGATCAGAAGGGCATCACGCTCTCCTTGAAGTGTCCAGTTCATCCTGTAGGACATCTGTCACCCACAGTCTCCCTGAAGCCACAGACATCCCTCCTCCCAGGCAGGTCAGAAAGCCAAGCCAAGCAACTAGTGCCCTCAGCAAAGCACACAGCACTTGGAAAAATCTCCTTCTCAGCAGTTTTAGGGTCTGATTCACCTGCAGCTACATTAATCAAGAATGTTAGTATTTAAAGTTAAGTGTAGGCAGTGAGTGGAGACCAGGCAGCACAGCTTTGAGAGAAGAGAATTCAAAAGATCATTTGTTTGCCATTGCCTACCAGCTCCCAAGCACTGCAGCGGTCACAAGAGGAGCTAGGCAAGACATTAAGACAGAAAAACAGTCAGGAGAGGCTACTGGAATCCAAGTAGCCTGGATCAAACTGTCCTATTTTGTCTCCTGCAGGTGTCTGGAGCAAGCAGATGAGGGACACAAATGACATGAGAAGCAGATTGGGAAAAAGACATCATATGAAGTGACATCATTCCTGTCCTTGTTTGTCTGTTGCCTGAGCCTGCTCATGCCAAGCTGATGAACAGGACAAAAGCATCAGCACTGAAGGGAACGGAAAAAATACTGCAGCTTTCCGATAGCCACAGAAAGACTATGCCAGGTCTTGCCTACAAAGTCCCAGACTCCAGCATCCTGTGACCAGTTTGGTGTTTTACAGTCATACAATATATGTTCTACAGACAAGTACAGTATATCTGTTAAAAAAAAAAAAAAAAAAAA
>VXAV01004893.1:148533-164442 GCA_013399715.1 Alectura lathami | reverse complement strand
AAAAAAAAAAAAAAAAAAAGAAAAAAAAAAGAAAACACAGAGGGTGCAAAGTACAGAAAACTTCTAATCTCATTTCTCTACATCTTGTACTAAGCCTTTCCTCTTGCAATGTTAGAAATTACCAGGAAATTGGAGACAAGGCAAAGTGAGGGGTTAAGCATGCTGAAAGACACTGAGAGAGACCGATCAAATGTTTTAGCATCCAGAGCCACAAGCCTATAAAAACCACTGTAGGATCATCTTAGCAGGTAATTACAGGCAGAGCAGCTGACACAGAGAGGCTTAGGAAGCTAAATAACTTTCTTCTGAAGTTTGTCTTCCAGCCAAAAGTGGGTGCAAGGACACAGACCTCTAAAGCCTGGGTAAGAAGTTTTCTTCCCCCCTCTGCCCCTCCCTCCCCCTTTTTTTCCCCCTCTAAGTTAAATGCAGACACGCTATATTTTTTCACCATCATATTTACAGCAGCACACAAATACCCCGTGCACGCCAGATGGATCAGCCAACAACCGCCACAGTCCCTTCCCAGCAAGCTGGAGCCCTGCTGGCAGGCAGACAGGGAAGGCATGCCCGCATGCAGAGGAATGACGTATACCTTTCTTCTTTTCTCCACATTAATGCAGCTCTTTGAAAAAAGTGTTCTCTTCTGGACAACCATTAAAAACTTTCTTCCAGATGAAGAAACAAAAGGGCAAAAGGTATGTGGACTCTCACAAGCTCTGCAAGGCCTCCTGCCTCACAGAGTTTGCTCTCCTCCTACTGCTGCTCATTAGCACCACTGCTGGCATTTAAAAAAATGTTTTCCTCTCTAATCTCTGATCTCATTTATCTTGGGACTGAAGTTCTAACACAGAATTTATCACATCAGAAGCCTTATTTCCTTGGCAACGCACTGATACAGCTACAAATATCAAAGAAGGGACAATAAGCTATGACTGGAAAATAGGAGCGTATTTAGAAAGAAGCATGGCTCTACATTAAGATTCTCCATCTGACACACAACCGCTCCCTCCAGCTTTACAAAACCTTCTCAGAGCAGATTTTCTCCCTCTGTTTTCCTTTCCTTTGCCCCGAGTGCAGCAGGTACAGTGCAGTTTGGGAGCTGGCTGCCGGAAACAATTTCACCAGTGAATCCTCTAGGGCCAGCCCACAACGACAGTCCTGTATCAGGCACAGGGTGAGCTCACCGCCAGCAGCGCCTGAAAGCGTTTGATAGTGAACAGGAACGTGCACCATCCCTCCATCTCCCCTTCAGTCCATCACTGGATCCAGCCCCTGCTCAAGGTCCGAGAGACAAGAAATGGATCTCTCGGGTAGGTTGCAGGGGGCTCTCAGGCAGCCCAGGGCCAAGTCCCCTGCATGTCCTGAACCCAAATGGATAAAAAAATGAGGCCAAGATCGCAGGAGTGCCTGATCTAGAGTTTTACAAATATAACTCAGATGTAACTGGGGAAACGGGGACTCATGGAACATTTTCCTTCCTACCAGGCAGATGAATCTATGATTTGTATTCTCTGATGTTAAATGAGATTCTCACACATCTTCAGTGGATTTGATTGATATTACACACGAGGCCACTCAGTAAAATGATACAGTGTAGATCAAAGCATGAAAGATAATTTTCCCTGAAATGTATGTAGCTAAGGGTAAGTTATGACTCTTTGTTTCACAGTTTATGGAACACAATTTCATTTAAAGACTAAATCTGTCAGTTCAGCATTGTTTATCAAAATGCCTCCAGCACCCTGTCCCCCTAGAAGAACAGTGTCAGGTTAAAGGTAGAAAATCAAGCTGGCACAAAGACATGATTTCAAATATCTAACTACATAACAAACTCATGGAGAATAGCTTGTGATTTGCATAAATTTTATCCACATATGATGCATTTGATATAAGCAAAAAGTAATTCATCCGCAAGGTAAATACCCACAGTGGCAAAAGATGCTGTGAAATTTATCACAAAAAGACTGCTTGATATATAATACATAAGGATGCCATGAACTGCCTTCACCTGCTTGTACCTTTCATAACTTTATTTATGCAAGAGCTCAAAGATAATCTCAACAATGATCACCTTTAATCTTCTTTCTTCATTACCTGATTTTTGGCTCACGGGCACTTTGGGAGTAGATTCTTCTTCAAAATCATTTCACTGCTAAATTATTATGTGCAACATAATTAAAGCCACTTCAGATTTTTTATTATTATTATAGCACTATGAGCTTGTTTGGTTCAAAACAACCTCACAAAAGCCCTGGCACTCTTTCTTTTTTGTGTATGTGTAAAGCTGCATCATCACTTTGAGTTAATGTCTACAAACTTACTAGGCTAAAGTGAATTTGGGAGAGATTTGAGAAAGAGAAGAAGAATAGTCATTAAAAAATGTGTGGGAAAAGGAGGAGGAGTGGAGTCAGAAAAACTAAGGCCAAACAAAATGAAAATTATTCTATGCTTTTATTTATTTCTGAAAACATTCCTGTACATTTAATTAGGGACACCTTTCCGAAGAGCAACAGACTATTACAGAATCATCTGAGTTAGAAGGAACCTTTAAAGGCCACCCAGTCCAGCTCCCCTGCAGTGAACAGGGACATCCACAGCCAGATCAGGTTGATCAGAGCCCTATCCAGCCTGACCTTGAAGATCCACCATCTCTCATGGGCAACCAGTTCCACTGCTTCACCACCCTTATTGTAAAGAACTTTTTCCTTATATCTAAATTTCCCCTCTTTTAGTTTGAAACCATTTCCCCTTGTCCTGTCACAATAGGCCCTGCTAAAGAGTCTGTCCCCTTCTTTCTTGTAGCCCCCCCTTTAGATACTGAAAGGCTGCTCTCAGGTCTCCCCAGAGCCTTCTCTCCTCCAGGCTGAACAGCCCCAACTCTCTCAGTCTGTCCTCACAGGGAGGTGTTCCATCCCTTAGATCATTTCTATGCCCTCCTCTGGACACACTCCAACAGGTTCATGAGGACTCCCCATCTGGACGCAGCACTCCAGGCAGGGTGTCACCAGCACAGAGCAGAGGGGCAGGATCACCTCCCTTGCCCTGCTGGCCACCATTCTTTGGATGCAGCCCAGGATGCGGTTGGCTTTCTGGGCTACAATGGCACACTGTTGGCTCATGTCCAGCTTGTCATCCAGCAGCACCCCCAAGCCCCTTTCAGCAGGACTCTCCTCAATCCTTGCATCCCCCAGCTTGCATTGATAGTGGGGTTGCCACAACAGAGGTGCAAGAACTGGCATTTCACTTTGTTGAAGCTCATGAGGTTATCCTGGGCCCACTGTTCCAGCCTGTCTAGGTCTCTCTGGATGGCATGTCAGTCACCTCAGCCCTGATGTCACTGAACTGGATTTCACATTTCACATTTCAGTCCTAGGGGATTATTTTTGTGCTTAGCCCAGGGCTGCTCAAGGTATGGTCTCACCAGTGCCGCAGACAAAAGGACAGTCACTTCCTTGGTCCTGATGGCCACACTGTTTCTGAGGCAGGCTGGGGTGACATTGGCCTCCTTGACCACCTGGGCACAATACTGGTTCATGCTCCTCCAGCTGTCAACCAGCACCCCCAGGTCCTAACATCATACGATGACATCATATACAACTATCATCAAAGATGCAGTGATATGTGATCTCCTGATCCTGTCCTGCCCACCACAAAAAAAAACTTCCTCTTGCATCAGCAAATCCCAACAGATAACAGCAGAGGGATCTCAGATCTGGGAGACACTCCCCATGGGAAAAATCATGCCTTTAAAACCCATCTATACTCATGTACTCAGAACACTCCTCAGGTTTTCAAGCTCAAGAGCTAAACATTGAAGATGACTTAAATAATTAAGTTATCATGCAGAAGCAGCATTCAGGATGTAACAGGACATACGACTGAGGCTGTAAAGATGTGCAAAACAGTTCAGTGCCCTCACATTATTACAGCTCACAGAAATTCTAGGAGTGTACAAAGCACTCTTGAAATATATTGTCTAGCTGCCAGCCTTGCAGGAAACAGCAGACAAAGGCCGGTGAGACCGTGAACCAGGTCATTCCCTCTCCTTACACAGGGTGCTGCACAAATCTCGGGGCTGGAGAAGGGGAAAGGCAGGTGGCTCTCCTGCAGCCATGGCTGTCTCCTGGCTCATGGGCTGCTCCGCCACTGTCACTTCCACCATTTCCATTCCATTCCAGGGGGATAAGGGAGGGAGGATAACATGACTTGAAAAAAAAATAAAATAAAACCTCACTCCTTATACAAAATTCCTCCTGTGTAAGAATCACCAGTTAACAACTAGAGACTGACATTATCAACAGGTTGTCTAAAAGCACTGTGGGGAAGAAATGTGAAGGTTTCTTGCTTTAACATAGCACAATAGGTCCTGTTCTGAAAAATCTCATCTTGCGCCTGTTCCTGACAAGGTACAAGAGTTTTCATGTTTTTTAAAACTAGATCTTTGAAAAAAAATGCAAGCATCACTTACTTGCAAACAAGAGCCTGCTCCCTGAAACAATGGAAAAGTAATGTGTCAGAGGTTTAGCATACAAACACCAAGAGATCCTTTTCTCTCTTTTACCTGGGTAAATGAAAGCAAAATCCACAATTCCTCTAATCATCAATAAAAAGTACTAATGTAACCCTTGACTACATCAAGTATTGGAATGAATTAGAAGTTGTGTAGCTCAGAGGTTACAACCTCTTCTCAAATGAGTTTGTAATTTCTACTGACAATAGTAAAAGAAGGCAGTGTTACCCTGGTCCAGCTGACTGGACAAGAACTCCAGTTCCCAGAGCACAGACTATGTACAACCCCACTCACTTCAGACCCCAGAGCAGATCAGAAAGAGCAGCACAGTCTTCCAAGGAGCCACCTTGCTCCATTTTTGCTGTTCCCTCTGTGAAAGCAGGTTCAACAACACAGTCTGATCCACTCCAGATCTGCTGTCTAGAAAGGTCTCCTTGTCTGGAAACACTCCGTGGTCCTTTTTCACAAAGGCTAATTCGGCCTAGCTGAATTCCTTCCCTTTAACAACAGTATATACATCAACAGGGATGTGCTGGCCTGAGAAGAAGGCCCAGCCATGTATAACGGAGTTTATTTCCCAGTGAGACTGGTAAAATGGTTCTTAGCTAGGAGACTTAGTATTCAACCTACTTGCACTTCAGGAAGGGTCCGGATGCACGGAGGAACTCAGCCACCAGCTGGTGTCACCTCCCCTGCCTCAGCCCCAGTCCATGGCTCTGTCTCCTCCCTCCTACAGTGTCGTGGTTTCTAGTGTAGTCGAAGGTATTCCATACCCTATACATCACGTCATGGCCCTCCCCCTGCTCTCCGGAGAGGTGGGGGGGGACAGAAAAGCCACGGCTGGCACACGCGCAGTGGGCTGGGGCTTCTGGTTTGCCAGTGGGTGAGAACTTGCCTCCATTGTAAGTACTGCAGTTGTTGGCATTGTTACCCTTACATTCCTTTCGCATTTTCTGTTGTTTGTTTTTGTCCTTTGTAAACTAGTTTGTTATCTTAACTCTCGAGTTCTACTTTTTTTTTTTTTCCCCTCACTTCCCTCCTCCACCCCACTGGCCCCTGCCAGGGGCAGCAGCGAGCGAGCAGCTGCTGGGAGGTGGGTTAAACCACAACACACAGCAAATACACAGCTGCCTGGAGCACAAGAAGACAACTTGAACCCCACACAGAGCCGTAACAAACACAAATACTGTCTGGCAAGAAACTTTCAGGAGGAAAACTAAACAAAATTTGATTCACTAAAATACTGTTCTTAATGTATCGGTAAACAGAGTCTCTCCCCCTACAGGCCAGCTTGTGGGGGAGTTAGGAAGCCAACAAATTTAGGTGAGATATACCAGAAAACAGTATGTTTTTCAAACATACTTCCTCAGTGGAAACAAATTCAGGTTATTACAAAGCCTAAAACCCTACACAAAGCTATGAAAGTAGGGCTTTTGTCCTGCTGCACAGGAGGAGCGACAGCACTGCTTATTACCCTGTGAGAAAAGCCTACAGAAATCCAGCAGTAGGTTTTGTTTTAATGATACACTGCTTTAACCATCAGCAACAGACAGCACAACTTCATTTTAGAAGTCATACTTAACACAGTTTGTCAGATTTTATAACCAGATAAATGAGTTCTAAATAGCCATAGGTCATTCAGCTACAGAAATGACAGAATTTTTTCTTCTCTTAGCTTGCTAGCAAAAAATTAATCTGAGGGAAAATATAAAAATAAACGCAAAATAGCGCGGATGCACAAGTTTTCACCCTTCTGCTCTAAGTCAGTTAATGAAAATACTACAAGTGGTTATTTTCTATAGGCAAACTGAAGGTCAGCGATACAGTGGTTGGCAACCCTGCCCACAGCAGGCGGTTGGAACTAAATGATCTTTAAGGTCCTCTTCACCCCTGGCCATTCTGTGATTCTATGATACTTCCAGACGTGGCTATTACCTATTTTTGGTGCGGAACTATGTCAGTTTGAAGTACCACAAGGTAGATGACACTTGACACAGCACCCTCCAGGATTTCAGTTAACATATAGGTGCTTCTCACCTACATATGCAGCCCTGCCACCACTCTGCTGGCAGGCAGCAATTGTGGGATGGATGAGCTGCACAGAAACAACACCTCTGCAAAGACCTCAAGGAAACACCTGGTGCAACGTGGTCTGCATGGCAGTAATGAAGAAATAACCCTTCCTCAGAGCAGGCAGCAGGATCTTCAGCACAGATCTGCGTTAAATGCTCATCCAGTCCTCTATGCTGCTCAACATTTACATACCACTTTGATTTTTATTCTAATCAAAAGACATTTCTACCTCTGGCCTTCTCAATAAGTGGGTTTCTCCCTTCCCTCAAAATATGTACAAATAAAGGTGGGAGTATTTTTGGCTTTACATCTCCTCTCTCACATCTCCTTGTAAGCCTTTGGAAAAGCCCCCTCTTTATAACTGGAAAAGCTTTACAGGCGTTCTTGGTTCCTGACCATTTCAAATCTCAGATGAGTCATATCTGCTGAAACTGCCACTGCAGTGGTAAGAAGTCAGAACAACATAGTGCTTATTCTTCCTTAACACACGCCAGATGTTTAGGTCCAAAACACCTTGCACAAACGCTAATATTGTTCTTCAGCTGGAGATTCCACATACCCTGGGTCTGCTAAAATCTCTGCTCTATTTCCACATAGTACGCCATACATGCATATAGCTGCAGGACAAGCATCAAGTGATGAAGCCTGTATTATCTGACACACGATATCATGTGCCTGTAGACTTCCAAACAAAACGTTTTGTTCCTAATACATTGCCAGCATGAGCATCTACATCACACCTGACAAAATATGGCAGCGGCTCCTGGGAAATCCAGTGATCTAATTGAAACAAGCAGGCTGTCTTGGAAAGCATTTATTATTCATTGTCGCTCCATTAATACTGTATGGCATGGAAGTGATCGCATTGAAAAGGTTACTGTCAACGAGTACGCAACCTCTGCCAGTACAGGAAGGTCAATATCTAAGACCAGGACAGAAGGCAGCTAGTCAGTCATTTGTATACTCCATGATGAAAAATGACAGAGCTGGAGAAAGACCCACTGCTACAGCTTCACTTTGAATTATTCAGGAATTCTTTTGTTCTTCTCTATGAAATCCAATAATCCGTTTGCATATTTATAAATCGCCCTGATAAGACCATGGGAAACGTTCTACTGATAAAAGTGCAAAACACAAATTGGAGCTGGATTTACTTAACTGCCCACCATAGATCATCCTGACACACTTCTTCCCTTAAGCAACAACATAGAGGAAAAAAAAGCAAGCAATGTTTCGCTTCCAAGTGTGCATCAGACAAATGTTTCTATTTTAAGCTAAAACATAAGACTCAAGGAAGAAAAAGAGGAGCCTAGCAGGAAACCTTTCAGATTTGTGCAAATGTCTGTATTAAAAAAAAAGACCGAAGTCATTTCATTTTTTACATGAATTTTTATCAATGGTAAGAAATGACAACACACCCAAAGGAAAGGTGAATGAAGCTGTTTGAATGGGTTATTCCTTTTTTATTTTATTCCCTATATCCAGATATTTATCTGTCCAGCATGTTTCTCTCTCACTTACTGTTATGATTCTCCAGAGACTGATTCTACAGCAGAAGTTACTAATCATTAAAGCAAACACATTGCGTTAGTATTTTTTTATTCAGGCTAAAGGAACAGAAAGTCCTTCATCACAACAGCTAGCTGTAACTAAAGTCTGGAGGCTTCCCACTTTTATCCATGGGATTTGGAGCAGCACTATATCACATAGCAAAACAAAATTACATATGAGCTTGCAGAACTCATCCCAACCCACCCGAAACTTTGAGAACTTGGAAATAAGCCAAAACCAAAACCAACTAAAAACTTTCTTAAAAAAAAATCTTTAAAAAAGAGGACAAAATGTCATCTTTCATCTTCACCTGGAAAGTAAATAGAAAAAAAGAATGCACCTATTTTGTTTGTTTGTTAGTTTTTTAAACAGGAGATGACAGAATAAAAACCACTCTTTTCTAAATCACCCTTATTATATTCTGTGCTTAGAGGACAATGGGTGGTTTCTTTATTAATGGCATTTAAATAAACAGCATAAACTGCTTCTAGCGAAAATTAACTCGGAAGACAGTAACAGGAGGACTGCCTCCTCCTCCCCACATCCCCCAAGGAGATTCACCCACATTGCTCAGTTTGGGGTCCTGCAGAGAGCTGTACCTTCCACCAGAAAAGCTCCAATGAGATCCAAACAAAACTTGGATCCATCATTCTCCACGCCATGCTGCCTGCTTCCAAAGCGACTCTCACGGGAGCAGACTGCACCACCCGCACCAACTGCGCATGCAGTTCCAGGCTGGGAACTGACCCAGGCCAAACCTGCGAAATGACGATGTTGTCAGCAGCGCGTTCACTTGAATTCCCAGGAAAGATCATACTCCTTAAACATTCTCTGAAAGCAAGGAATGGAGGGAGGGAAACCTAACGTCTTTAAAAGGGATAACAATACCTAATCGACTAACTTTCTGATAATTAATTAAAATGTTAGCAGTTCTCTAATTGAAAAATGCTGAATGTATTCCCCAGAACCTTCCATTACTTCTTCCATTACATTAATCATTAGAGGACACCTATTACAGATTACCCCTTTCAAACACATTCCTCCTGATAAAAAAAACAGGAATGCTGGCAAGGTCAAATACCTCGCTAAATCCCAAAGAGAGCAGGCAACCAGCAAGTATGGTGCTCATGAAGATTCAGAAAATGTCAAACTATGAGGAAGATAAATGATTGCTTTCCAAATCTAAGGCATGACGCATGAAGCATAGTACACAAGTCAATACTTCCCTATGAATAATGCATTTATCTTACGAGGTGGTCCACATACTGGCCAGCCCGCTAGTCCCCTGCCATCCAAAAAGAAGTAGGTTGAAGTAAACAAGCTTTAAGTAGGTTCTATTTAAACAGAGTATAGAGGGAAGTTTTTTTCCTTCTGTAGGTGATACATGTTCCATAACATCTCAGTGCTCTCCTTTAATTATTTTTTTCAGGTTACAAAGATTTTACTGCTTATTATTTATAGTGGCATTAAATACACAGCTCACACTAAATATCAGTATACTTCTACTCCTTTCCAGATGCGTAGAATTCATCATACCAAGAATTGGTAATCACCAGAACAGTGAATAAATCTTCCTCATGACCATAAGTTATTTTTGTAGATTATGCTGTATGAGAGCTGCCCGTGGATTGTCTTTTAATTGATAACTTTGGAGATCAGGGAGAGAGGAACAGACTGGTGTGAACTATGTTCCATCACACCCAGGAGGTTGCTGGCAATGCTGATATTTCTTCCTTTCTTTCTCCCTGCTTTATCATTGTGTCTAATAAATATGAATGGTCGCATACACGATAGCATTAGAGGCACCGGGTATCTGCTCTGCACTATTTCCCTTACCACAATATAGGAATCATTGCAGAGACAGAAGTCTACAGTCATAATTTAGGACATACAGCATGTAGGAGGGGTTTTTATGATGAAGGAACATCCACGCTTAGCCATACAGCCAAGGGTACAGAATACAAGGTCTAAGGGAGAGGTACTTGGGGCTGGAGCCCTAGATGAGCCACAGAGATTGATGTCACCCCTCTAAAGAAAAGGTACTCAGACTGGTAATGGGAAGATGGTGTGTCCTTAGGTTTTGTGACAAGAATCTTCACATAACAAGACTTGCTGCAACTATGTAAGGGTACCTTCAGATATTAAACTATATATCACAAAAATAAAAGCAGGAAATCAAATGAAGATTCATGTTGGATAGGTAATAATGCCTATACATTTTCTTAAAAAAGTGTAATAATTCTGCTATTAGGTAGACAGAAACAGAAAAGTTGTGCGCTACTTCGATGACATAACAAAACAGAATACAGATTTACACCTTTACATCACTGGCTTTATCCACTGGCAGCCCAACAGTCTAGAAAGTCCGCTTAGAGTCAGTGATTCAGTCCCTCCTAAACCCAATGCCTGCACCCACAAAACAACTCCACCTGAATACAGGAGACAGTGCTTCTGAACGAGAAACAGCATCTTACGGGACCCAACCTCCAAAGAAATGAGTGAACAGAAAAAGCACTGTCAGCTTTCTTTTTTATGAGTACTTCCAAAGAAGTTCAGGTCTCCAGTTCAGCATCTTTTCAAAATCAAATACCAAACAGACTACTTGATGAAGAACAGTGAACATAACTCCACAGTTGCTATTTGTCCCTTTTTCTAAACTTTCCTCAAAAAAAAAATGGGTCTCAGAGCTGTGCTTCGTGTATCTGGCAATCTCTTTGCTCAGCAGTGGTTTAATGTGCAAACCTGTACAAACTTCTGAGCTGTGATTACAGTGATACATTAGCGTTTTCAATTGCTAGCTGAGTTTATGGTCCTTGCACATGTCACATAATATACTGCTTGTCTTACACATGCAAAGAATACATTAAAACTGCAAACACTTGCCCATGAGATAGACTTCTTTACAGCTTAATGTGCTCATGGTAATAAAATAAATTTTAGGAGAAAGAGTAATAAAAAAAATCAGAAAGTAGAATAATGGGATAATTATGCTCTAAAACCAAATGTGCTTTCTTTATGTCACCATTTCATAAAGTCAAAACAATTTACAATAGCAGTGCCTCAACAGCACCGCTATAGTTAGTGGTCAGTTGCTGCTTCCAGTACAAATGCTACTTTTCAAGAAATTCATACAGTTCAGCAATTTTAGCTTACATTAAACTAGAACCTGGCATATCAGCAAGTTATCAACATCAATGGTTCTCCACAACTAAAGTCCATTTTTAAGATTAGGGAATATTTTGGGGGTGCAGAAGGAAGTTTGCTCCCAGGAACACAAGTGACCAATGAGCCAATATATTCTTCAGCTACAGAACAGTGCTTTTTCACAGCCTTTTCTGAGTTGTTCTCTCAGTGTCTCTGGCATTGCAGGGATTAGGAAAAGAACAGATCCTTAGGCCGACAGGTTGAAGTAAAGTCCATAGAGCCAGAGGTTGGGGGGAAAAAAAAAAAAAAAAAAAAAGTGCTGTTATTTACATGCTAGGAAAAGTGGCCTGCATTTTACAGCTTACACAAGGAGGTCCTGCTCTGAATTCCTTGCACATCTAAAGTTTTTACCCACTGAAGTTTGCAAGATAAGAAGGAGAGGAGCAAATGCAAATTCTTAAGAAAAAGGAGAGACAAAAACTGGGGAGGGGGGGAAGAGGTATGGAGATTTAGAAATACTGATGGGATTTCAGCTGTACATCACAAACAGCATCACAGGCAATTTTACCTTAAATTATTAACAGACAAGGTTTTTCAGGAGAAAATTCAAAGGGACATTCTGGGACACTGCTGGTGTTCCTGCGAGGCAGCAGTAACGTATGCCTTCAGGTTGAACATTTGGCAGGTTCCAAATGTAAGCGAAGTCTTACAGAAACTGACCCTGTCCCAGCTCATCTTCCAATGATTCCTTGCTCCTGCTTCCTTCAGAAGCAGTTGGAGCATCAAGGTTAATTTTGGGATGCCTTCCTCAGCACCATCCCTTCTCCTTCCCTCTTCATTTGCTCAAGGGGGAAACAGCCCAGCACTGAACCAGCCCCAGCTGCTCAACCATGGGATGACAAAACCTAAGTTGTCCTACACTGCCGAAAAGTCCCATAGTGGCCCTGTTTGTGGGGAGAAAGACGCTGCTGTCATACTGACCCAGTGGAGACGTTCTAAAGAGAAGGTACTACATGGCCATCTAGAAAATCACCACTTCCTTCCCCAGGCAGTGAAATGGCTGAAGGGAAGTCCACAAAGATAGCCCAAACTTTCATATTCTTTCCAATTCACCACTTCTTCAAATCAAATATAGATTAGTTTCTTTAATTGCCCTATATGAATTCATAGCTGAAATGTTTGACTTGCCCAGAACTAATTGTCTGTCAAGAAGATATTTTGCAGCCAAGCAGATAGCTTAATTGGATATTTAATTTAACTGCAGGCGTTGTTTCTTCATATTTCAAGTCTTATTCCTTAATGTTTGCTAAATTATACATTCTGAACACATACTCAGATTGTCTGTCTTTAAGTGAGTATTCTGTTGTTCTTTGAGAAGAAACATGTTTCATTATTAGCTTCTAGCTCCCTGCCATTTCTGAGATTATTTTCCCATATTCTTGGAAAAAATAAATAAATAAATAAATAAATAAATAAACATGACAGGCAGGTCCCTTTAGCAAACAGAACACAGATCGACTTGCTGTCTCCAACCAGTTAGCACCTGGGGAATCATAAACAGAATCCAGAAATATTTCATTTACTTGCAGAAGAGGAATGTCCCCAGCACCAACGCCAGACACATCTCCTGGATGCAGCAGTCAGTGAGTGCAGGCTGACTTGGGCTGGCAAAAGAGGATACTACAGAAGTTTTTTGCTAGGTGATCCTGGACATCCTCTGACAATGTACATTAACGACCACAACCTTTGCTCTCAAGCTTAGCGCCTCCAACCAGTGCTCTGCATGGCCCAGCACACACCTTTGCACACAGGGCAGCCCTACAACGAGTCAAGCCCAAGCAAAAGCTGTGAAAGTCAGTACTTCGTACTTCTGCCTCTCTTTCCCCTGAATATTTTCACATACAAGGAAAAAGATAGTTTCAGATCCCAGCCTCCTCTTCCCTTTACTGCTATCAGGCCTAGACGGTGTATTTATTGGCAAATTGTTAGCCTGGCATAGTCTGCACAACATACTGCCATCGTAAATTGCTACACTCAATGGCCCATGCTATAATCAGAGGAGAGAACTCTGAAACGTCCTTGCTCTTACCAGATCCTTAGCATTCTCCTGGTGAAGTTTTTAGTAATTTTGTGTAACGAGCAAAGTAGAAGAGAAAAAAAGAACACACACACAAAATTTATATCCCATAGCATATGGCAAATTGGATAAAGAGTATAGTAAGGTGAATAAATTACATAGGGATGCTTACCATTTTATTATCAACCTTGTCTTTGGGCACCTGTTGCTCTCTCTGAAGCTGCACGACTTCTGCTGCAAACAGCCTTCCTCCATCTAATTAAGGCCGTGTATGTGATCTCCATTGTATAACTGATTAGACGTTTGTTTGCTAATAATTTTTCAACATCACTTAGACACTATTGATTTTCAAATGCATCAAATGACAAGACACTCAGAACTTGTTTGTAAAAAGATATTAATTTGCATGAGACAAAACCAGAATAATGGTTTTAAGAGTCCAGTGAGAATCAGTAAACAAACCTCCATTGGTTGTACATATACATACACACCTAACACTCTACACTTCTACTCCCCCAACTGGCTCATGGAGCTGCTCTGAATGACACCCAGGCATCAGATATTGGACCTGTTAGACACAGGTTCTGCCTAGGATGCTCTGCATGAATTCTTTCTGGGATGCGGAAGCACAGTTTGCTGTGTTGACTTCTTCATCTCTATTCCTTACAGTTACCAATGTCATGATAACCTTCAGGACTATTTCATGATTTGCCTTTAAACCAGATCTAGTTCATATTTTTTCCCTTTTACCTTATTTGATGGCCAAGGCCAAATTCTGTCATGAAGTTTATCGCAATACAATTTCTGATCTCTTTATCAAGACTCAGAATACAGATTTCTGAAGACAGAAATCAGCACACAATGAAATAAAGCTATCTGCTCTATAGAGTAAGATGCAAAGGCTGAACTTCCAGCCTACAGATGAAGGCAACTTTAATTCAGTTGTAAAGCTATGTTGTATGAACCCTGACAAACAGCATGCACTGCACACAACACAGCACTCAAAACACTCATATAGTTGGAGCAGGAACAATAATGGTCCCATCAGTTCAAAAAGATCTGATTAAGGGAGCTGCAGTCTTTTGAATAAGTTGTGATAAAAATGTGCAACAAACCTACAGAAATTAAGACAGAGAACACCATATTGGTGTATGACACTTTATATATGAAGAGCTGAGACATTGCCTTTCAAATAGTTAATGAATAATTAATGATGCACTTGATGAAATGAGTTTGCTTATTTTCATAATTTCCATACTGTCAAACCCTTTGCATCCACATCAAAAAGAGGGGACAGGAGGAGGGAAAGAAAATGGCAATTTGTTTGAAAGCTTGCTTCATTAATATTCAAGATCATCCATTTTAAAGCAGCCGTTTGCAAATCAAATACATTCTGTGTGTGCCATTTTGCATATCAACGATATTTTAATATGAACAAACAACATTAAATTTCAATTACAAGCCCATGAAGCCAAAATCAGCTCTCAAATGGAAATAAGACAGATGAACAAAAATGCTCTAAATTTTTAGTGCAGGAATTCACAGAACTTTAAGACATTCTCTTTGCTCGGTGTACATTATTTCTTTATCCCACAGGATTGCATTCATGTATTTGGTTTCTTTAAGTGGACCTGATTCTCTTAATATATGCCACTTTCCTAACAAATGAAAGGAATCAGACCAATACAAAATCAGCTCGGCAGCCTGGCAAGTGCTCTTGCTCAGGTTTCCCCCACACCTTTTGTAGCTTTTGCCCTACAGATTTTGTCAAAAAAATAAGATACCTTGAAAATATTTAGAACACTTATTTTAATAAAATCCTAGTATTAAATATAAGATGTAAATGGATAAAACCTCGTCATGGGTAGAATATGCAGGAATATCCCCAGTTCTGAGGGAAACTAACTGTGGTTGATTTCTTGAACTTGTACTTGACTCAGACACGTAGGCAGAAGAAAAATACGATTCCCTCACTGAGGTGCTATTCACCATGAGAAAAATTAGTGCTGAAGTTCCTTATGTTCTTTTAACAGAGGCAACTTGGTTTACATCAAGCTCTGCACAGAGGCAGAGCACAGACTGCCTCCTCAGTAGCCCTTTATTTAATGTGGGATCAGTGCAAGGCAGCAGAAGCAAAGGAAAACGATCCTTCCTCCTCCAGCAGACCAAGCCACCTACCCAGTAGGTATCAACTGGCTGACGGCCAGGCTGCCCTTTCTGTCCTCTTCTCCTGCCAACCTACATGGTTGTTCTAGGCTGACTCCTCTAAGGAAAAGGCTACAGTAAAAGCTACACCAAGGCAGTCTCCCCAGGTTCTCTGCAGGGCACGTCAGGTTGATGCCACTGCACTAGCTGTTACCTAAGCTGCGTTTCCAAGCACTAGAAAAACTGAGATCATACTGTTACTACATCGTTGTGGCAGAGGGGCTCCTGAGCACATAGTGTCTCAATTTGGCCACAGAAATACCCATAACTAATATTGTTTTGCAGAAATACTTCCAGTTAGTAAGCAAAGAATCATGGTAACACACACTTACTGGTAGCCATTCATTTG
>VXAV01004893.1:112037-145561 GCA_013399715.1 Alectura lathami | reverse complement strand
AATATAAAAAATATATTTTATTTTCATTTGTATTTATTACCGTTGATTCCTACTTCCCTCCCTGTCTGCTGATTTGCAATTGCTGGTTTCAGTTCATCACTGAATAGTGACGGTCTGGGTAACACCATCATCCATTTGACCAAAAAATGACATTTTCATTGCACAATAAACCTCTGTTTAAGAACTTCCAGTTCTAAGTTTTTCTTTCTAATCAATTTTTTTCCTTTCGTCCTCAGTCTGGGGACGATTTGCACTTTTAAATTACTAGTCTTAGCTCTTGAAGCAGAATGTAGTATCACATACTGTGACCACCATAATTATAGCACAATGCAGTGAAATTCTTCAAAAACAATCCTTCAGGAACAAAGTGTTACTGAGTGCCTTTATTCCACCTTCCCTTGGCTGGCAGTCTCAGCAAACAAGACAGACTGCATGAGCACTGACATCTACCAGCCAGCTACCACTCCCTCCCCTTTTGCCCTCTAACCACAGAATGGCAGTCAGACAATGATGTGCGCTGATGGAATGGCAGGACAACTGCTCTCTACAGCCTCTCCTTTACCAAAAACACACCTTGTACTTTTGGAAACCACAACCTGTGAACATGCTGCAGATCCAGCAGGTAAAAGCTGGAATTTGGCTAGAGAAAACACTGGATCAAGCTGCTGCAACCAAGCACATCTAGCGCTTATCTGTAGTGCCAGTAAAAAACACTGCAAGTGGACCCACAAAACCAGAACACCTGAAAGAGAAGAAATTTTCTTTTTGAACCAGTCCAATTATAAGAAATTCTTCCTTGGCCATGCAAGCCCTTTCTGGGATATAGCTGACTCCATGAGCAGAGCAGGGAGAGAAGCTTTTCTTGCTTCCTGAGTCACCTCTCCTGTGCTAGCATAATCACCTCTGATGTTACTCAGGATGTTCCTTTTAATTATCTGGAGATGCAGATCTGCATGAATAATGTATATATTGGGTTAGTTGCAGAACTAAAATATATATTAAAAATTTATTCAGTTCATGCAAGAAATAGAATATGAAGGTGTTTTAAAGGAAGACAAATCAAAAACATTCCTTTTTTGGACAGTCTCTAGCTTTGCTTTGAAAGATTTATTTATTTATTTATTTATTCTAGACCGGGATTTAAGAATAACTTAATTGAAATTTTTCATTTCAATGTTTTAACAAATAATATTCCTGAACATTTTTCTGCCACTTTTATGCACTTATGGCTGAAATAAATGCAACCCAAGTCAAAGTGATTTGTCTCCTCAAAAATGCATTCGTCAGTAAGTTTTTTTCTTCTCCAGAAAAACTCCCCCAGACCTAATTGCACAGAGATCTGCCTAACTCTCTACTGTTAACGTTTCAGTGCACAGACGATACAGAGAAAACGATCCGTTTCTGTTCTTTAGTCCACCCAATAGAGCAAGTCTGTTAAAGAGTTGTAACAATCCGTACTTCCAGTATCTCGCACATTCTTCAGTCAAAGAAAAGTTACCTCTTGTTACACAAGATGCACATTGAAAAAATGTACCCAAGTTAAGTTTCCCATCCCTTTTTAAAGTGGATCAAAGCATTTACACAGACTCCAAGGCTGGCATGAAAAGTGTCACACCTTTTGGACCTGATGCACAAGCTGAGGCACAAGGCAGGGTGACGGAGCCCTTCCTAATCACCATGCTGGATAACCCTGTGACCATGCAACAGGCCTGAAGATGCTTAGTCTTCACATACTTACATAAAATAGGATAAAACTGCATCAGTACTAGATTGCTTACTCAGGGCAGTTACAATAAATATTTCCAGTCATATGAGGAAATTCAATAAAAGTGTTGCTGTGTACTCGTATTGCAGAGCTTTATTTAGTCCTGCACATCTTTGTTCATCTGCAGACTTCACCAGTACTCAGTTTCAGTCTGTGCAGTTTTAGTTTTGGGTACATACATCTTCTGACTAAGGGATCTGCTTAGGAAAGCGTCCAGGAAATAATTAGCCTTCAAAGCATGTAGTGCTATACAGGGAAGAAGCATTCACTGTCTGACCCCTTACATGAGGAATTAAGTGCCCAGTGGCAACAGGACAGTTCTAACACTATGAACAGAAAGGTGTATTTTTGACATGTAGGAAGAAATGAAAATAATTCAGTATTTCAGGCCAACAGCTATATTCCAAGGATAAGGACACAAAACTGTCTCCATCTGCGGTTTAAGTATTAATGCATCAAAACTGCCTATCAAATGGTCTTGATACTCTCTTCAGATCTTAAGTGTACATCTATTTATAAATAAAATAAATTACAATCATAAAACTTAAGAGATGTGGGTCATTACACAAGAGTATAATTAAATCTGACTGGGCTCCTCCAAGCTTCAGAGAACCCATGATAAAATCTTCTTGACTTGGATTAAAAATAAATTGCTGGGTAAATTAGATTTCCTGGTGTTTTATCTAATTAATCCACCTCTTAACTCAAATTGGTTGGCTTTTTAATTACCAGCTAATCTCATCCATATGATGAGTTTTTCTTCTGCTCATGCCTTTTTTTTTTTTAAGCAATATATGCTAAAAAAATATGCAATGCTGTGGTTTATGCCATAGTTTTTGGTGGTGGTGTTTTTTAAGAGGGGTCTGGCTTATTCACTTGTTTGGGCATATTATTGGAAACCAAGACTTGAATGAGGCAGGTTGAGATCAGGAGGCATGCTGCACTCTTCTGCTTTTACATCACACTACATTGCATCCCTATACAGCTGGGACAAAACGCCAGTGCACCTACAGTATAAAAGGCAAACCAATGCCATTGCTCTGAAAAATATATTAAACCTCTGTACGTTAAAGTTTCCCAGAGGCGTATCTCAGTTTCCTCAAAACAGTGACGGAGGGTGATAGTCTAGAGGCAACTTTCTCAAATCATTTCAAAAACAAAAAGTGATCTTTGCTTCTCCTCTTGCCTCCGAGTCATGCTGAAACAGCAGACCTTAAAATAGCCTCAAAACTTTTGTGATTTCACTGATCCAGGAGAGGAGAAATAAATCCAAGCTGGCAGAACACAAGTAGACAGGAGCTGACTGGGAAATCTCGAGAACTTAGAAAGACTTTACACTAACTTTACGTCCACTCAAATCCCACAGAAATTTCAGTCCCAATTCTGATAATACTCCAGCAGCTGACACCATTCTGGCTCTTTTCTCTTTTTTTTTTTTTTTTCCCCCCCCACTTTTACAGGACAGTCTCAAACTCACCAGTGTTCTCCTGCTCCAAAATGGTTTCATTTTTCTAAGACTGTTTGCTCCAAAAACTGCTGGTGCCAGCTTCCAGAAAGTGAAGGCTCCTGCCTTCACCACTTGCCATAGAAGCACCCTGCATAACCCTAGAGGGAACTGCTGGCTCCAGATAATCCCGTGAATGAGTTTTTATCTTGTTACTCACTCCCACTCATCCAGATTTTTCAAAATAAAGCATTTATTCTTTAACCCAGACATAAAAACCTCAAGGCAAAAGAAATGAAGAAAAGTCCATATACTTGTTTACTCCTATCTGTACACTGCTTTTACCTCAGAAGCCTTGACAAGCGTCATGAAACTAGCTCTCCCCACCTGTCTGTTGGGTAGGCCATCTCCAGCACCAGCTCCTTCCTTGATGACCTTACTGGTCATCAGTAGCCAACAGCTCTCTCCTGCTAGTCCACAGCCAACCTCCAAAATGCTCCAGAAACCCCCTCAGACTGCTGTTGTCCAACACAGGCAAGGTGTTTTATGCAAAGGCTGTTTGTCACGGATTTTCTCAGAGAAACAAAGCTTCCCGTGTAGTGGGCACTTGATTTGCCTATTGTTTCCTCAGACTTTTCTTTCTCCTTATGAGTCCTTCCACCCATTATTAATCTGCCTCTGCCTTCTAATTTCTCTGGGATTATTCACGTAAGTCTTTTCCCTTCCAGCTCTCCCCAGCCAAATAATATGTTATAAACCTCTTAATCACTGGACATTGCAAAGGTCAAAAAAGTCTGCATGGGTTCAAGACATCAGCTGAATCCATAGGGCGCAGAGCACAGCATCCAGCCTGCAGCTCCCAGCCAGGCAGCCACCACACCATCCGCTCCTGGAAAGGGGTTGAGGAGCAGACACTCTGCTTTTCTGATTTCCCTCCCCCTTAATATCTATCCACTGCTGAAGTCAGAATATCTGGCTAGAGGCACCTCTTATCTGATCACACAGATAAAGCAAGGCGTGTATGTCATTCATCAATTCCTATCAATTCCTCTCTAGACATGAGATGTTTTAATCCCGCGTTTAGTTTGATAAGGCAAACAGGCACTATGCCAGGGAAATGGGGACATGGCTGAGCTCTGCGGCTCGTGCTTTCTGGAGTTCAGAGGAAGCATCTCACTTCATCTTTTTATTATAATTGCAGGAGCCTGAATTACTCACAATTTGACTGTTCTGGGTATATTAGAGATACAGGGCTTGTAGGAAATCAAGCAGTGCAACCCCACCAAGGAGAAAATAGGTTTCTTAAAGACTGAACATGGGATAATATCTGAAGAGAGAGACTTTGCAGAATATTAAGAGCTTACTCCGCTAAACTGAAAGTGCATTTTCTTCAGTTCTCGAATCATTACTGAAATGCACTGCCCTTGTGCTTTAAACGCTGCCCTGAAGGTGACCAGACAAATGTACTTCCCAGATTTTTCTGATCTACAGTGCTAGCTGTTACATTGCAACAGTAGCTCCACCAGACTGCATTGCTTACTCCTTGTCCAGATGTACAACAGCATCACAGATATCTTCCAGGTTAGCTGTTTTACTAATTTTGTTATAATCATAGAATAGCTTGAGTTGGAAGGGAGCAGGAGGGAGGAGGGAGTGGGGGGACAACCTTGAAGTTCTCTAATCTCCAGGCTGGAGAGTCAGGAGGCAGCACAGGAGAACTAAGTGTTTTCTAGAATAAAGATCTCATGGCTTGAGACAAACACACAGCCTTCGAAGTTCAACAAAAACAAACGTGATTTAAGACAATCTCAATATTTCCAGTAGCAGCGAAAGGTGAGGAGGCAACATTTGTCATGCTCTAGAGCCTAGAAAGCTTCATACAGGTTCATTCATCCTGGCAGTATCTCTAACAAGTAACCTCCTGAAGGGGCCAGAGTTATTTATACACATAAGCACTCATCAGTAAGATCTGACATCAAAATTAAAATGCAGCAATGTCGGTGTAAGCATCTCAGAGTCAAAAAACAGATGGGGTAGTTTTAAGCTCAAGTACTACATAAAAACACAAGGATAGAATAAATAGGAGACACTGACATGGCATAACCATGTTAAGTATACTCCTACTATACCTTAGGAAGCATTTTGACAGGATTATGTAAAACAATCAAGTTTTCATGAGTCACTTTCCTTGCAGATTATGGCAATATAATCCATTTGATCTATCTTTTCCAGGCATTAACATTTATGTGTCCATCTCGACAGATCCCAGGAGGTGACAGCAAGGTAGACATAGACATTTCACATATTTTTGTAATAATGTTGTAGGGAAAGATTAATCCAGTGATGGACAGCCACCAAACTCTGACACGGCATAGTACGCATCAGTGGCTGTGAATTAGACATGTGGTACTTCTGTTCAAGCAAAACCTTGAAAAGGCCTCAGAGTGATTTATTCTGCTCATCAGCCCACTCTCCACATTTGAGCTATGCCACAGCAATTTATAAGAAGACTTATGCATAGCTAGTAAATATTTATTTATAATGGTTAATTACATCCTGACCTACAATACTTTTATAACTGCAGGTATATATACAGTGATAATAAACAGCAACACAGCAGCTTCAATGCAGACCCTGCCATGACTGCTTGTTGTGGACAACTGCTTCATACTACGTGCTGGGTTTTGCCCTTACTGGCTCCCAAGCTGTCTAGTTACCTAAATCAGCGTGTTTACGGAAGCCTTTGGAGCCCTCTCCCTCACTGCACTGCAAATCACTCCTCCATACAGCACACTGAAGGATTGCTCAGTGGGATAACAGCATTAGCATGAAGCTGCTTCTCCTATTCTTTCTTTCCAAACAACTCCTTGAAAACATGTTGTCTGTACCTCTATGCCACGAGAACTGGGTTTCCCCAGTACAGGAGAAAACCATTTTTGTCTTTACTGAATTATTTTAAAGAAAATATCCGAGAACCTCTACTGCTGTGACAACTTAGAAATGAGTCGACATCTCTGAGCTCTACCAAAAGACAGGCATCAGTGATGTTGGGCTGCACAGGACAGAGCCACATTCTGTGCTGTTGGTGAGGCTTTAGGTAGAAGGCTGTGTCCGCCTGGGCACTACAGTTCAATACGCAGGTCCACTGGAGAGCCCAGAAAGTAGCCAGCAGCTAATTCAATAACTAAAACAATGAGCAGTTCAGCAAACCTGATCTACACAGGAAAAANAACCTGTTTAAGCTCATCTCTGGAGAACTACACAAAAAAAAAAAAAAAAAAAAAAAAAAAAAAAAAGTTATCTCCAGTCTAATACAAAAATTAAAAATGTAGAAGATAATCTCTGAAACTCATGAGGTATTTTGTATGTGTGGCCAATTAAAGAAACAGAGCAATGACAAACAGCCAACTCAATTACAACCTGAAAGTCAAAATACCTCTTCTTACCCCCTGCAGAGCTTGCATCTTTAGCATGTTGTTCCTGACTAGATACTTCATCTTCTGGTGCAACTGTATCTTCTGATGTGACAGCAAGCCTCAACCAAATCTTGTCTTGAAAGAAAGCTAAGGATTTTTCCAGCCTCTCCATTTTATAATTCACCATAACCATCTGTCACAGCACGGAGTTGTACATTGAATGACTGATATTGTGTGTATTAATGAGAGCGTATACTGTGAAATGGTATTGTACGCTTGAAGACAAACTTGAAGTTTTCACTCAGAAATACCAAGCTATGGTTCTCCTTTCTAGATATCGTGTACAGTGTGATATCTAAAATCCTAAAATCTGATTAGGCAACCCTGATTTTTAATACAATGACTGAACTGAAACCCTAACAATGCTACACTCTGCATTTTGGTTGCAAGGACATTCTTAATGTTTCTAAGTCTCTTTTCCACATAGTTTACAAAGAAAGCTTGATATTTCTAGCCAAATATTCACTTTTTTTTTTTTCTCCTAGTTGTACCTATTTCCTTCTGACGATGAAAATACTTCCCATCAACCGTTTGTGACTTACAAAAAAAAGTAAAATGAATGAATTCAAACAGTTTTCAGATATATCATTTTTATCATTTTCATTTATCATTTTCATTGATTCAGCATTTGCTGTCAAAAAGAAGCACTTTCTCTTCTGCAAACTGTAATTCTATTATGCTCAGTAGATCCAGTGGAGAAAATCTAGGATACACAGGAAAAAAAAAAAATCTGCTATTCCAAACCCGTTCTAACTTTTATCACTCTTGTATTCACCTGAGGGTTCACCATTAGCCACCTGTGACTCCAATCTGACAGGTCAATGCATTCCTTAACCCAGCACACTGCAGACTTTGCTGTAAATTCATGAAACTGCTATAGTCCTCAGGACACAAAGTTATAACCCACCACCTACAATTAGCCTGTTCTTTGATATTTTCTGCTCAGGTGAATTTTAAGGTTGAATTAAAAGCTCCTTCAGATCAGGACTCAGTAGTACTATTAACGTTTCACCAAAAGAAAAAAAAAAAAAAAAAATCCTGTTCTCCATCTATGCTCCATCTATGTAGAACATGTCTTGCACTAGCCAAACTCAATATGCACAACTAGCTTTCATAAAACATTCACACAGCACTGTAATAAAATTAGAAACTCTCAAAAGTGTTTAGCTATACACATTATTTTTCTTATCCTTAATGTTACATGGCCACTAGCAGGGTTACAAAAGCAGAGCTTTGAAGCAAAAGAAAAACATATCCTTTCAGACGTTTTGTGTTAGCCAGAAAAATACCTACTATCCTTTCACTGCAGTGTGCAACTTGAGTGCAGCTCCAATCCAAACTAAAGCTAGCAGTACTTGCACAGGATTACACAAAGGAAATTTTCATGTGCTTCATCTGATTTAAAATATATATATATGTATAAATATATATGTCAATGTGTTAGCTCATCTTACCTTTCCGTATGCACCCATGCAAAGATGTCTCATGAACTTGCTGGGCTCCCTCTGTCCTGACAGCTGACTTGACTTTAACCAACGTACAACACTGTGCCACTGCCCTATAAAAAAAAGTATAGTAACTTCACATAAGGCCAACAGCAGCTGCAAGCAATATAGAAGATAAAGAAACAATCTTTTTTTTTTTTTAATCTGCACTGCCCCACCCCCGGGAGTGATTCTGCAGTTTTCAATGGTAGGAAGTGTTTACGTTTCATATTTTAACAAGTTTGCAACTCTAGAACCTCTTCAAATATTAGAGGCAGCTTTGCAGAGACCTTCAGAAACCCACTCACAGAGTTACCAGGAAAGCACAAAATAACTCATAATACTTCTGTACAAAAGTGATACTGCGCCGAAATTCCAAACCAGGATCTATCAATTTAACACCCACATCCTACTCTTCACTCAATTCCTGTTCCTTTCTCTCCACACTGGAGAAGCACTGGCTGCAACCCAGCCATTTTCACGTCACCTGTAAGTAAAGGCAAACTGTGGTAGACTACACAAGTATGACAAAGCAGCTTCTGAAAGCACCATGACTGTATTAAGTAATTAAGCTAATTTTTCTTTGACTGCCAGAGAGGTGGAAAGACGAGATGCACAGGAGCATACGCGAATAGCCAACAGACTGTCGCTTGGCGACACTGGTTTGTAAGAACAAGCTCTTTCTGGTGTTAAGACAGCTGTTGAACTTAGAGTACTAGAGTTTTCTCATTTAGCATTTGATTTCTTTTTAAACAGAAGAGAAAAATAGTAAAAAATCTCCATTACTTAGAAAAGGGTCAAGAGATTCACCAGAAAACTAGAGCATAAAGTTTAACATGTGTTGCATAACGAATCTTGGAAACTGTCTTAAGATGTGTAGGAAGAACACCAGGGGATGCAGAGCAGGTTTACTGGAAATTCTTGGAACAAACTACCAAGTATTTAGGCTTTCAAAAGGCACAATAACTGTTCTCAGAGATGCATTTTTTTTTTTTTGTGCATAGTGATGGAAACACTTCAAAAACTACTGCACAGGAAGAACATGCAAGAAGGTGTTAGAGGTCTGTCTTGTGTATCTGACCATCTCCCCAGAGGTCCTTCGGGAAACTGGTGCCAAGGGGTAAGATAACACCTGGCTCTTACAGAAGAGACCATTCATGACTCAGGCTACCAGCAGCTCCTTCTTAGCAACTTAGATAGTTTCACAAAAATATTGGTGATTTAGCTCTGCTGGTAAGCATAGCAGTCTGTGCTACATGCCTAGAAACCAGTTGTGGAGGCTTAAACCAACAGAGTAAAAATGGTACTTTGCAGAAAGACAGTATGCTTAAGGAAGAATGTTAGAATGTGCAAAACCCACGAGAAACAAGCACTCTCTCCCCCAACACAATCCCCCTCCCGCCCCCAACACAAACCCAAAAAGCTTGCTGGGCTCAGTGAGCAACAGGAGCAGGACAAGAAAATAGTTCCATGGACTGCTTAGAAGTGGTATTCTGCCTCCTTGAGCACTCTGGTTATCATGCAAGTATTTAGGAGTGTCTGTCAAGAATTCAGAACTTTTATCTGAAATGTGCACAGCCCCAGAGGTCAGTGTAAACAACTCCTGATAAGTGAATCAAGCCAGAAGGACCGTTTGTCTGAAGCAGAGGCTGCACTGAATAGGCAGGGCTTCTAAAGGAAGCATGTGAGCAACATATGCAGTTGTACTGAGGTTCAGATGAATTTACACAGCATGTAACAGATGGCAAGTGGTTTCCCTCAGTAAGGCATGCTTTAGCATGTGTGGGAAGCATGGGGGCTTATAGCACGGGGGAAGCTGGTGTCTGATAGGCTCTGGTACAGAGTTGTGCCTGTCTGATGCAGCCTCCTAGCACTCAGTTATGTATTTCAGGTCAACACTAACTCACAGAAAATATTCAGTATTTACAACAAATTAAATGAGCTTCTCAGGTCCCTACCAAGCTACTAAGGCAATTGTCAAATAAGCAAAGTTCACTGGCAGTGGTTTTAATGGAGAAAAAGTAAATGAGATGTCCCTTCCATATGGGGTATGATCTTTCTTGGTAAGCATCTTCAGCTGAAACTTCAGTGCTGAGCTACGTCCAGGAAGACCTACAGCTCTTCGGGACCCTAAGCTGAAGCACATCACAAGGCTTGCTGGCTCTCAAGTTAGTGTTCTCACAGTTACAAGGAAAAACATATTGAAATCTGTCAACAGCAAAATCCAGAGATCTAAGTCATCTGAAGCAAGGGCATGTATCCACTGCCCCCTCCAGCAGCTGCCTGTCAAGGCTCAGCTCTCATATGAAGCACTGATTAGACATGGTGAGGGCAGGGGGAAAAAGAGGCACAAACCAGGTCACTGTGGGCATCCCCGTGATGGGCGGACACCAGTTATGAAATGCAGATCGTCAAAACAGACTTTGGCATCTAAGGCCTGATTCAGCAGCCAAACTCTTCTGCCCCACAGCATGTCTAAAGACACTCCCACCATTTTAGACCCACTTCACAATTTCAGGGCCACATCAAAGGTGGGTTAATCATTATGCCACCTGGTTTGATCCTATTTAGGTTCTCTGGCAAAATTTAGTAGAATACTGAGGTTGAACAGGCTCCTTAATTACAGCTCCTCCAAACAGCACTGCTCAGAAGCTAGAGATCACTGGAGTGCAATGCTCAGCAGTCCCACAATTTCCCCCAGCCAGCATACCCCATCAGGTACTACTGCAGATGATGAACAACAGTGCAGAGAAAGAAGGCTGTTCTCCACAAGTGTCAATGATTGCAGAGGTTATGGCATGGTACCTCCTTCCTGTGCTACCATGATTAATCATCTCAATATTCCCAAGGTCTCCAAGACAGTTTAGAAATAAGAGCACTGGGATGCACTATCTAAAGCCTACTCTGTGTGATTATAGAGCAGCCCTTTATCTGATGCCACAGCTTTCTGAATCACTGGCTTCAGTAGCATTGCCAGTGCTTCCGGCCTACCCTGCCTCCTCCTACCATTTTCTCCCTCCCCAGCTTGCCCCTTCCTACTCCCCCCCACACCCTCTTGGCTGTTGTATCCTTCATTTACACCACAAAAGTACCATCACTTGTGCAAACAGAGGCTGCACTCCTCATCTGGTAACTGAAGCTATATGGGTTAGAAGTGACACACTCACAGAAGGGAGAAAGGAGAAGAGGTTTCAAAACACTTATCACTGGCCCACAACTGCAGGAAAACATGCTGTGACGAAAGAGCAGGCCACGGGTAGGGTCAGGAGCAGCCCTTGTGTCCCCATCCTCTCCCAGCGCATCAGCGAGGCTTCTTCCTCTCTTCCGCAGGCAGGCCCATGGTCACTTAATGGTGGACAACCTTGGCACTGCCATTTTAAAGATTCATGTTCTGTCCTTTGCCCAGCTTTAAACAAAGAGCTATCTCAACTGCCAAATGAAGTATTTTATCATCAAACTGCCACAGGGTTTACATATGAACTCTGAAGCAATGGTTCCAGTATAAATAGAGCTGGTATGTTAAATACCTTGTGAATCATTTATAGAAAGAGCTAGAATTATGTAGAAGGCTCTTGGTGCAGAAGTAACAAGCCCAGATTTCCTCTGTCTATAAATAAAAAGGTCATCAGATCTCTGGGGAGAAAAACCACTGTTTGTTTCTCATTGAAGATACTACTAATACTGCACCGTAGTACTGCAGCTGAAGGGTTTTCTGCACACAGGAGCGATAGATGCATCTGTTTAGCTCCTGGTGTAATTAAGTTTACCAGACGGCCATAAAAATCGTGAAATGAAATACCTGAACAAGCAGGAGCTGAAACATGATTTTCACCTCAGCAGCCATTTGTTCCAACAGAGATGCCAATACTGAGCAATAATGTCTTTCACCAAAACGCAGCAGAGGGCCCATAATTAGTTTGATCTGTTAGGCACAAGGGATAAAATCTACCGATGTTGGGACAATAAAAGGCAAGTGCTCTCATTGCTCAAAATGACATACTAAGGATATTCCAAAAACATTCTAGAACACTTTAAAAAAAAAAAAAAAAGAAAGAAAAATCAATAGAGACAATGAATAATTAAAACAACAACAACAACAAAAAAAAACAGAAAACAAGTTAGCACACATGGTAGCTGAACACTAACTTCCAGAGAAAAAGATCAGACCATATATTTGAGAAGCCCTGTATAGCTGCTAGAAAGCAACTCCCAAACTCAGAAAAACTGAACTTGAAACAAAGGCTCTGCCACTGCCTGGTTCTGTGCCAATCACTACAGTGACACTTAGCTCCAGCGTCTTGAAGGACAGATGCTCAATTAACTCAAATTACAAAGTCCAGATTTTTGGGGTCTTGGAGAAACTTATTGCAGTGGTGTATCCCCGTTCTCTAAACCCAATTAATTTAGTGCTTAAATCTTTACATGGAAGCCAGTCCTAAAGACCAAATTCCTTCAAGCAGTATCACACACCTGCTGACATCATACTTACAAGAGAGGTGCTGGTCGTATCATTAAAAAAAAAAAAAAAAAAAAAAGGAAAATTGTTCAAATGACTTGCTGACACATAGCATGTTCAAGTGACTTGCTTAGTTAAGATCCCACAGCAAACGAAAGCTAGAGAGGGGAGTAAGAAATCCCTACTCCATAAACACCACTCAAAACATGAAAAAATCAAACTGAAGTCAATAGAATATCATGTCAAAGACACAATTTTAATACACCCAGGACTACGTTCCCTCCTTCCTTCATATGGTACTGCCCAGTGCCGATTTAATTCTGCTCATGAATCATTTCAAGTTCACTGTTGTTAGAAGCAATCACAGATGTCATGCTGGCATTTAAACACTTGAAAACCTCAGGAAAACTTGGCTCCAGTTCACATGAAAGAATCCAACCTGCCTGCAGAGACTAGAGATGGTCTTTAAGCGTTCTCTCCAAGGATAGCTCTGCCACAGACCACAACATTACCTAGATGTCCTCTAACTAGCTCAGCAGGCCAGCTGCCACACCTAAGGCCACCTAGCTGTGTCCACACAGCGCTTCCCTTCAGTTAGTCAGCTAGCTCACAGGGCCACAACAAGGTGGTTACAATGCTTGTAGGACCAGAGCCAGGAGAGCGGTGCCGACCAGCTCCAGCACCTGCAGCAGAGCTGCCCCGAGGAGCACAGACCTCCCTCCCCCATCCAAGCTGAGGCTGTCGCACAGGGATTAGCACTCCCAAGGTGCCTTCATTCTCCTCTCCCAAATATTCAGATTCATGTGTTTAAGGCTCCCCAGTGAATGCTCCCTGACCCCACCCAGACACTGCAGTGCATGCTGCCTTCAGAAGCACATATCAAGTTTTAATGAATGACTAATGAAGTTCACCCTCCATCTATCACTCTGCAGACCTACTAGCATTCATTACCATAATGTAAAAACCTCACCGTATGAATGAGATATTAAAAAGAATTTGAGGGACAAGGCATGGGCAACTTTTCAGAGATAGTGACCACTGAGGGTCTCACTCAGATCAGAAGGACCTGTTGGCTCTCTGCTCTCCAGAAGCCAGGGATAAGATTACCAGAGCTGTCTCAGGAGTTTGTATAAATGCATTTCCATTTAAATTAATATTCTCTGACAGCCAGTCCCAGAAGCTAGCTCCAGTAACTGTCCAGAGTTTTAATAATTCACAGCTGCTAGAGGAAAGATCCTAAAGACAGTCTCACTGAACACAGACCATCTCAGGCAAGATCCTGCTGTCCTGCTAGTCTGAGCAATTAAGCAACATCCCCAGGTCCTCACCACTTGCTTGTGGCAGAAGAACACACTGATAATACCTAGGAGGCTTCTTTGGTACCAATTTATCTACTTACGATGAATGCAGAGTCTCATTTCCCTGAATACAGTAGGATCCAACTGCAGGAGGCTGTTTCTTTGCTCCGTTTCCCAACTTGACTTCCCTGCCATCACTACTCAGGTTTTTGCCTTCTGTAGTACGCTGTCAGTCTCTCCCCATCTTCTGGCTGTCTCCTGATAAACCAACTGCATCTGCAATTGCCTGTAGCAAGGAGCTTGCCAGTAGCTACAGATATTCTCCAGCAGGTTGTACACTACAACCATTCTCACTCTGCTGCTAAAGGGGAAGAGAACAAACCACCCATATCATGGGTGGCTTCCCAGTCCTTATCCCCTGCTGCACTAACTGGATTCAGGCCAGGATGAAACACATGAGCATCACCATGCCCCTGAACATGGAAGACACACAGGAGCACAAACAGTGAAGAGCCACAACACAAGGCCCTTCCCGATGGGGGGCTCAGAACAGCAGTCACTGTTTGCTGCACTGCAGTCACTCTTACTTCTTACAGTAGACAATTGCACCCGTTCAGGAAGCAGACAGCATTTCTGTGACCAACTACTCCAGCTGCTGCCTTGGCAGGAGTACTGGAATTCACAGTGAACACCAGCCCAATTATGACATTCCCTTTTCAACCTTTGTATTTATTCTTTTTTTTTTTTTTTAATGAAACTCTTTCAGCTCTAAATATACATTCAGACTTCGTTTACAAATCAAAAATGCTTCAGGAAGTTAAGCTGCAGAATATATGAAGAGCAGTAAGCTTCCAAATGGGACTGCTCTGGAAGAGGTGTCTACAGTGCTGCAATCAGTGCCAGGGACAAAAAGCCTCTGTCTTGGGATGTTCCATATTCCAGTCCCATCTGCTTCCTTGCCTCTTGCATATTCCCTTCTAGTCTTCTCCCTTCCCACCAAACCTCTGAGCCAAACACCTGCAACCTCTCTGGAATCATTACTAGACCTATATATTGTGGAGATGAGAGGCAGATGGTGAGAGAAGCTCAGTTTCTTCGAGAGTAAAGGGAATGAAACCCTTCAGGTTCTCCTAGATCATCTTTGCCTGCAACAGCAACCTGAAAGTCTCAGCCAGGCTGCACAGCTGCTGCAGCCACAGCAGCAACTCCCAGCAGACCTAGCAGCCTCAGGGACTGCACGCAGAGATAGTGGTGGGGTGAGGAGGAAGGAGAGGTGCAGGAGTCTATGTAAAATATGTTTATAGTTAGCGTATGTGCATAGCATGTATCATGTCTCATGTGGTAGCATAAGTTATTCAACCCTATCCTCACCAGTATGAATAGCTGGCAATCTGGAGTGCTTCATTATTAGTATGAAATTACACAGGGTACAAGTCTTAATCAACACTAAGGACAAATACCACACAGTCATTTGGTCCTCAGTTATGCACACTGAAATCACTTAACACCATCAACTGTGCCTTGGTCATGAAAAACCTGGCAAAGCAGAGCAATTATGTGGTGTGCATTCCATGTGAGTAGATCAGATGAGTCAGACAAGCTTCAGAACAGCTCTCCATGACACCACTTCAACATCAACCTCCTCATGTCTGAATCACTCTGACAGTCCCCTTCCAACAGCTGCCCCACTAGTGCTTTACAGGATTTGGAATATTTTTGCAGAATGGGAGTAATGTGTTTGTGTTCACACTCTGCGATATTCCATTTGTCATAAAAATCAATAGAAAATTTCAGAAAAGGCATTTCTGTGCTCTGAATGTGCTAATGTGACATTCACTGGGCCAAATTCATCCCAGAAGCAACAACTACCTTCCTGGAGTTCATGCTGTGCTGGATTTTATGTGAGAGCCCAGATGTAATCTATTCCTGCTGCCTGCAACAGGGGAAATTCCACCCTTGCTGTTGTGCTGAAGACAGCAGAGAAATTATGCCAGTTCCAGTTAAGACCTGCCATCTCTGCTTCAGTCTGTCATTCTCAGCCTCTTCGACAATAACATAGACAAGTTTGTCTCCTGTGATTCACTCACCACCACCCTCTCCTTGTAGTCTATCACTGCATGTCTTATTTCGTAGTGGGAGTTTGTTTCACCCACTCAGACTGATCTGCAAGGATGTTATGTCTACAGACCCATTCAATTTGCACACCCGAATTTCCATCCTGGCCAAAACGCCAGCCACCCACACTTAACACAACATGTCAGAGGTTTTCAGGCATCCCCACCCACTGCTGGGCTCCAGGAACATGACAAGGACCTTTGATCCTGTGGAAAAAGGCAATTAAGGGAAGGAGCTTACTGCAAACCTGACTGCCCCAGATCCTCAGAAGTAAGCTGGCTTCCCACAGAGCTGATGGCTGTACTCCCCCCTGCTGGGGCAGAAGCAGGGCATACCTTCTGCTGAAACCCCAGGATGAACTTTGACCAATGCCTCCATCCACTGGGATTTAAGACATTGACTGGATGAAGGCAGGTTAGAGAGCTCTGTCCTTCTGCCAGCAGGCTTTAGCCAGAGAAAAAGCTTAACTACTGAAGTCATGCAGACTTCCAGAAGAAACAGCAACTACACAATGTCAAAGATGGAAACAAATAGCCTTCGAAAGGCTAAAAGGATGCAGCTCAGCAGACACAAGCTAGTGAACACTAGCAGGGCTGTACTAAGGACTGATCAATACAAATAGATGTTAGAAGTGAGGGGTGGTACTTCAGCCAAAAGCTAAGAAAATAAATAAATAAATAATAAAATTAAAAAAAAAAAAAAGTTAAAAACCCCTTGAGCAACCCCTTTCCCAGGAGGTCTGTCCTATCCTACTACAGGTCATCCTCACACACCTCACTGGGTACTGGGTATCTGAGCACCCAGCTGCACCCCAGGTTCCCCCCCTCCAACCAGGAGCACGTGCTATTCCTCTGCCTGGCCAGTACAGCTCAACTGCTAGACCCCAAGGGGTCCCACAATGTAAATAGCACTGCCAGCTCTTCCACAGCCAGTCCTGGGCAGTTGTGTTTACAGCCACCACTGGGTTTAGAAACAGAAGCTGTCAGCACCCCAGGAAACCCCTCTCACCTCCGCTGCCATCTGATGCAGTTTAAGAGAAAATAAAAATCCAAGCACCTGTAAGCAGCATTAACTGCAGCTTACCCAGCACTGCTTTCCATCTCCAAATGAACCTAACTTCTTCCTAGAACTCTCTCTGTGCACATTGAAACCCTTAAGCATTACTTTAGAGGATAATAAATTAAAGATGGACCTGAGCTGAAGCACCAGTTTGCCAAAGAACAGCACAAGAGCCTAAGCTAGGTCTCCACAGACCAGGTCATTTGCCCTTTCCTCAGTCACCCAGATCAGTGCTGAACCAGCAATGGCACCAGTTCCTCAACAGCCAAACATACAGCCAGTCCAAGGGAAGGCAGCAAGGGAGAGAAAACATTCATACAGAAAGTCACAACTTCAGACAGACTGCTGCAGTGATAAGCCCTCTATCTTAGCATCATTGCTTATGAGCTGATGGATTTTTAATATTAAAAAAAAAAAACTAGAAATCAGAGCTCAACAAGAACACTTTGTTCCATCCTTCCAGAAGGCAGATGCACTGTGTAACATCGTACTAGCACTTCTGTGTTGACCACACATTACTGACTGTACAAGGGGTCTCATTCCATTACATTACTGTTAAAGAAAGTGAAAGGCTTTGTCTTTTTGTTGAGAGGCTTTTAGAAACTGGATTTATAATTCACCTGAACAAATATCTGCTCGATCAGACTTAAATTCTGGACAGCCTTAATGCCAGCCTGTCCTTATCTTGTCTATGTAGTTCACGTATCGCATATAGAAAACTGGAGAGGAAAAATCCTGAGAGATGGAAGAAAATTAAAGTGGAGTAGAATTAAAATGCATTTACAGTCAGGAAAGCAAACAAAAAGTCACACTACTCAACAGCAACACTGAAAAAGCAAATTGATTTTTTGGTTCACTGACAGAACAAAAAAAAGAATTGTTTTTACTCAGAGCAGCTTAGTGTTACTTTACACTTATTTTAATAAAGGTAGAACATTTTGAAACTAAAAAAGTCTCTGCAAGTGAAGAGTAAATATTATGCTTCTAACATCCATTCTTTCCTCCCAACCCCCAACAAAAAATAAATTTGCAAGCAGTTTCAGTAGAAAATCCATAGGTTTTGGTTGTTGGTTTTTTTTGTTGTTTTTTTTTTTGAAATAAGAGTGGAGCAAACATTTTCCCTTCATTCCTTCATTCTGTCTCAGCAGACTTCATCTCTCTACACATTCATTGGTGTCTGCTCATCTTTTGCAATTCTTCCCTTCCTTCTTCCACTGGCACCTCAAAGTTAACACTACCTGAGAGCTCCCTACCCACACAGCCCTGGTAGTACCTCTTTCCTGCCACTGAAGAGCACAGACTGCTTCGGACAATCAGTGTCACAAATCTACTGAGGGATCAGGAAGTTGAGCGGTATTTATTGACTTGCACACATCGAGGCAAAATCTTTAGGAAACAAACAGGAAGATTGTATCACTCCCATTGGTGCCCCTATAAGAAAAAAAGAAAAAAAAAAAAGGCTTAGGAAAACAGGTGAAGCTTATGTAACACTGCAACAGCAGACTGATGAACAATTCACAGCTGCAGCCATTCAGGCATAAACACAAGCATCTAGCATATACATTTTACAGTGCCTGTATCTACACACTAAGGATAAAGTACATCCATAATTTTCAGGGCTCCAAAAGGTACCTAAGGCCTAGAAATCCATTTTTAGGTAAATATTTATACTTGTCATAATTCAATGTAAAAAGTTTTTGTAAGGTGGAAAAAGCCAATTTAGTTATAAAGTTCAGATGTCAAAGCTAAGCTGTTAGTCTAAATTTAGAACATGACATTTTTGAAATGACTAACATCAAGCAGACATTATTTCATTTGAACATGAGCTTAGAGCCATTCTTTGATAACTTTGTAAGTGTACTGCAGAACATCTATTTCACGCAGAAACCATTCTGCATCCTTCCAAAGCTGCTATAAATAAAACATCCAAAAAATCTCTACTCCAGTGATTCTCTCTTTTCTATCACAATTTGCCTGCGGTGTTATTAAAAAAAAAAGTCTATTGCACAACAAAATGTAAGTGGAGCTCATGTGTTTCATGTGCTCAGTCAGCACTCCCACCTCACAGGAACAAATTCTATTTTCAATAATGTTATTTACTTTCCTTAACAGTCCTCCTCCATTCACAGCTCTCATTTTAAGACATTGCAAAAACTTCTGCGAGTGTAACCCATGACCCATGTTTGAGACAGATTCGTGCAGTAAAACTATTCCAAAATGACTGGTTTATAATTTACTGAAGGATCGGATTGCTGCTTAGTTAGCATGCATTCATTGAGAGCCAGCAACAATCTAATTGTTTGGTACGTTTCCAGTTCAGCCTGTTAATAGTCCACGTAGTGGTCTGGGACTCTCATTCCTCAGTGAGGTGCTCAGACCTACAGATGGGGAGCAATGTTGCACTGCACCTGACACCACATCTACTACAGCAGTGATGTATTGCATGCCGACCGATTACTAGTAATGAGAAGTAACCTAGCCCCACTTCAAAAAAACAGATTTCAGTGCAGCCTGAGTTTCATGTACTGTCTAGTACTAAGATCACTTTTAATTTGAATTTCCAGAACTTGTTTTTAATGGATTATTCTCACGGATGCAGGCTGAGTATTGAATCTGTCCTCCCTAAATGGGAGGGAGTTTAGAGTGATGTAATGGGAACCCATAGTTTTGGGGAGTAGCCAAATTTCAATTCAGGTCCATCTGACATGATCACACACCAACATTTTTCAGGAAAATCAGCTTCCCATCTACAAACAGCTGGCTGTGTATTGTGCTGTGTGAACCATCCAACACCTATTTTTTTTCCCCTGTGGCAAACAGCTAAAGGTAACCAGGGAAAATTACCAGCCATCAGTGAAGCTTTCTCCACACAATCCCATGTCCAGGAACACTTAGTATGTTTTGCTTTGTTTCCTTTTATGCCATCCCACCAACAGCAGCCACTATCGGGTCACCAACAGCCAGACACAGGGTCTGGAAGGGTTTGTTGTAGGGCTGAACATTATTTGCGTCTGTCTTCCTGCATTCTCTGCCTAAGTCTACCATTGTGAAAAGCAAGTGTCCTAATACAGTGGTCAATATAATTTCCAGCTGAAAACAGCAAAGGGCTGCAGCATTTAATGAGAAAAATGTTAGGGATTGATGTACACTTCTGACCAATTCAGCAGACTTAGCAAATGTAGTATTCTTATTTCCATATGTATTTTTTCATCATATTTTCAAGTATGATTACACAGATTACTTAATATTTCTGAATTAAGAAAAACGAGCCTCTTGTGGCTAGAGATGTTTATTATTCTAAGTATTTTATGTTTTAGGCTAATTTTATTCAAATTACTATCCACTGCTTGATATCCTTTATATATTTCATTGATATGCCTCCAGGGTTTTATTTTACCCTAAACCCAACTTCGCTGAAGCAGTATATAAACTCCCTTTCCAGTTATCATTAATTTTACCACTACTAACTCTTCACAGTTCTTCAGATATAGTGGATCCTTAACAATACTCAGCAATGCAGAGACACTTTTTTTAATCAGCTATTCCATTTGACTTAAAACCAAGCTGTCAGGAAGAGCTCACAGCATGGGATTCCATGGAGCGTGCTGCCCAGCCTCCCTCCAGCACAGTGGCACTGGCCAGAGGCCAGACCCTGACACCTGCACGTTCAGCAGGGCTAGGATGGTTGATCCCAGGTTAGGGATGACTCCCTAGTGCTCCAGAAACCTCATAATTCAGATATTAAGTAGCACTGTTAATTATTTTTTTCCCAGCCTTGCCATTCTTATGTATTTACCTCTTCATTTTGCAACCCACAACTACTGCAGCTAGGCAGATGTGAAGTGGTCCATCCCACCTTCACAATCAAGCAACAACATTCAGCACAGACAACCCTTAACATCTGCAGCCTTAGTTTTCCAGTAAGTGCCACACAAAAGATAAAGCCTCATGATTCGACGTTCACGTTCTCTGCATGCACCATCAGGCCAGAAACAACATTGTCTCCAGCTTCCTGCAGTACAGTTGTCTCTGTGCCCTGAGGGTGATCAGCTTCTCATCCTTCAACGATCCATGAGCCCTCAGCAGGTCTCCTGGTGAAGACCACTCAGCACACTGCTCGCGTCCCTACATGGCGGTTCAAGTAACGCTCCAGCCAGCCAGCTACCTACTGCAGGTAGCAGTGGGGGCTCAGGCTGCACTGTCCAGAAAAACTGCAGGGGGGTTGCAGTGAGCAACAACCATCCTGCTCAGAAAGGGGATAGAGATGAACCCTGCAGGAGCCACATCACTGTGAGGAAACACAAAACTTTGCTCCTGCCTCAGTGCCTTTAACACGTAGCTAGTGTAATTAAATCCTCAACACAATGCTTGGTTTTCACCACCAGCAGTAACAGATGAGACCAGCATTTTGTACATCAGCAAACTAGTTCATCCAAGGCTTTGCTAGAAGCCCTCTGCAGAACAGACTTCAATTCCTTTAACTCTTCCACCACACACCCCACAATATTTAAGGTAACAAATATGTCACAAAAAATGGTGCCCGGGGAAAAATCACACATATTAGCAAAGCAAAGTTTTCAATGTAGAGCAAGAAAAACATCAAGTCTAATTACTAGTTTCACAATAACTGTATGATACAGTAATTGGGATAGATTTGAAGTGCCTTCAGCAAATTCCATCTAAAGAAAAATCAAGATAGTGAATAGTGGTATTCATTATATAATGCCATTAGTAAATATTCACAACTAATAAAGCAACTGGAAAAACAATTTCTAGAAGAAATACTTCCATTTTTCCTGTAACTACTGGAAATGGAAACATATTTCGTAATATGAAAATTAAGTATTTGTCTGCACTGACAAACTTGCAGCTATGAATTTTTTCTAATTAACGAAACCTTGCTTCAAGAAGCAAACTCATTTTCTTGTTTCTTTTCTTCACTCTTATTCACTCATTAGATTAACGAGATACTATTCCAGAATTAAAGCATTTTTCTGCTAGTAATATGCAACTCCAACTATATGGTAGCAACTACACATGCATTTGTGAAGTTGCATACCTTTAGAGGCATCTTTTATAACTTGAAACTGTGTCAGATTTGGAATAAATTATCTGCTTTTAAGCCTTGTGGTTTACCTTCATTCCACATCCAACCCAACAGCACGCTACCAAGGTCACTTAGAGAAGACCTCTGAGGACTAAGATGCTGTTCTATCAAGGTTATGGTACTTAAAAGCCACTAGAAAAATCAGTACAAATAATTGATTTAACACAACACAAACCAAAGCATGGGCAAAATCGTGAGCATGTGTAGAATGCTGGGGCTACACCAGCCTCAGCTCCGGCTAGCTGAGTTTCTAGCTCCATAGCTGCAAGCCTGTACTTTGTCCTGACTTAATCCTATTTGTGCATCAAAAAAAAAAAAAGCTCAATAAAAAAAACTTGCCAACAGACTACAGAGTGTTTTCTACCCTGCTTTAGCCCTTACTGCTACCTTCACTCAAGAGAATGAACCAAGTACATTGCAAAATTAATTCCCCCAAGCCCTTTTCATTTGGAATTGTTTTTTAAACCAGCATGTCTAGTCTGTGTATCAGACAGCAAGATAAACTAGCTACAGCATCTTGTGATAAAATCACGTACAACAAACACACCGTCATCATAAGCCTGAGGATTTCTCTCTCTCTAATATGATTTGTATATTTTGTCCTTGCAAGTGTAAATTACATTATTTGCTGCCCTTTTTTTTTTTTTTTTCCCCTTTGCAACTCTGTTATCTCTGCAAGGTCATCACGCCATTATCAGTCACCATTCAGAGAATGCCACTGGCCTACAGCGCACACAGTGCAGCCTTCCATCCATCCATTAAAGGACTAGGGGGTGGCTGGGAAAGGAATTCTGACATTTGAAAACATAATTCAATGTCAAACTGGCTCATATGCCACAGTAACGCAAACTTGTAGCTCAGATGTGTACTGTACCATAACTACAGCTTTAGATGTAATCTCTGTTGTCACCAGGTAGCTAAGAACTCATTCATTCCATCATCTAAATTTTAATCAAGCATGTCACTGGAACAACAAGTCTGGCAAAAAGCAATCCAAAGCAGAGATACTTCAGCTGGTACTTCCAAAAGCTCCAAGGAGCCAGACGCACACCCTCAAACAGGACTTCTGTTTTATTTCTGAAACGCCGGCCCTCATCCCCAGCTCCAAATGCGTGCTGCGCACACAGATCCCTGGTGACAGTCTCCATGCTGTCATCCCTTAACAGCTGCTCCTTCCAAATGAAGTACATGGAGGCTTAGCTTAAGGGTGGAAACCTAGAGCTCAGCCTCCATTGTTTCTTTTACAACAGAGATAAGCTAAACCCCAGGAATAAACTTGAACATGTTAGATGTGCTAGAAAAACATGTACCCAAATAATTGTAATACATCACTAATAAGGATTAAACGTATTAATAAAATTACATGCAGACAGTTCAGTCAATTGCTGGTATCTTTCCAGCTAATTAATACTTGGCACTGCATAAATACTCAAGACTGTATTTTACTCCATTAGGTTTGTATAAGACAGCTTCCAGAATCTTTTTAGGTAGCTACTAATGAGAAATAATATTTGCCTGAGCAGAGCATTGGACTGAGTTGAAATACAAGGTTTAGCTGCAAAATTTCATTTACCCACATTTCCTAAGAAAATTAATTTCACTCCAGGATTTTGATTCAGACCCATACCTAGTACGGATGGACAAGCTTCTCCAGATCCACGAGCTTTGCCATACACATAAATCTTGATCTGTTTGCAGGACAACATCCCACTCCTGGGATTAGCCCCAGGAATCTATCAGTTCTGTATGTTGTGTAAATCTTTCTGATGAACCTCTCCCTCACAGTAGAAAGGAGGACTTGAGCCATTTTCCTTCAAGATCTAAATATAAACATGTGTCTTATCTGCAGACCAAACACCACAATGAGTTTGTCTGGCACCTTCCTCTCTCAGTGGCTGCCATAGTAGCCCTTGCTTTGGCGCACGCTCTTTCCAGAAGTGACAACTGGGGCCTGTTTAGCTTCGGTCTAGCTGTGTGGAATCATTCATTTGGACGGTCAATAATGTCAGTCTCCAAAACGCCAGCCAAACACTGTAGCAGAGAAGCTAAAAGCCCTTCTACCCGTACTAAAACACTGGCATCTCCACAACGGAGACGTTTAGATATCCATTTACACAGCAATTATGCACCCTGCAGTAGATACACTTTGGGTGGTTGCAGAATTATCTGACCTGTCAGATGGAAATAATTGTCTGCTGACCCTCAATCTTCACAGCTCCAGAGCTCTGCATCACCCAGGGACATTATCAGCTTCTATACCCAGGAACCAACCAGGTCCTATTTAGGATTTCATCTGATCATTTCCCAGTTACACTGCAAGTCATCTACACGCTTTACCAAGAAAGTGAAACAAAGCATATTCAGAGCTCTAACGAATTCATGCTTTACACAAACAAGGTAACTTCAACTCCTTTCTCTCACAGAGACAGGTATTTGCTGTAGGATTTCTGAAACAGGCATGATGTTTGAGCTGATGATTTAATCTTTTCCACTGAAAATTAAACCACAACACTTAGGTCAAGTTGTCCTTGGTGGCCAGTCAAGATGCTCTGGCTTTACTGCTGCAAATGCCAAAGCAATCTTGCATGTGGCAAGAGAACAATCATTCATTTGCAAAGTAGTAAAACTTTTCGATATCCTCCCTAGGACATTAGGATTTTTCTGCTCCTGCCAACTTTGGAGGATGACAGTACTAGACAGGTTATCATCACACTGTCAGAAACTCTTCAAGCTGCTAGCTGCTGCTACCACTTAGCCCAGTTTTGAACAACCACAGCCCACCCTGCTCCCTGCCAAAGTCTTCCACTGCTGGAACACAGTCATTGCCGACTGGCAGGAATGCTTCAAGGAGGAGAAAAGGCTTTGCTAGACGCCTGCAGTGCATTTTTTCTCCCCCCTCAAACAAATGCCATTTAGTGACAGTTCCCTGACAACTAGGTATGACTGGCAGGTTGCTTGAATGTCTTTTGGGAACAAGACTTGCAAATACCCACTAAAACTTTTAAGAACTCACAAGCTGAAAGGCTTAATAGTAGTTCTCCAAAATGACAGCTTGAGGTTAACTATTCCATTAACATGCAATAGGAAAACAGATTTATATAAACATCAAATGCTTTGATTTTAAGCAGCATTCTTGCTTCTCAAATCACTCCATGGCATGAATTGTGACCTTATTCAAGCACCCTTTGAACTATCAGTTTAAGAAATCTTTCACACTCAAGTTTCCTTGATTCAGCTGACTAAAGAAACTTTCTACAGCAGGGAGGATCAAACATTTGTTCAAGGGTTTTGCCTGACAATTAGTAGGTTTGGTGAGTGTCATGGTTTTCCACAAGTATTCAATATCATGATGCCATGCAGTAAGCTGACACAGGCAGGAGGGCTGCTAAGGCAGAACCGCAGCCCCCAGAATGCTCCTGTCCCTTCCCACATAGCTTCCAGGTTCTGAGAGCTCTTCCCTTTTGCCTCCAATTGCCATTGTAGATGCATACATATCCTTTCTTCCACATACATATATTTTTCAATTTGTCAGATTTATTGCTCTCAATTCATTTTGTAATGTATTATCGTACGCTCCTTTGCCACTTTAAGTAAACTAGTTACCTTTTACCTCTTTCATGCCTCCTCCTTTCTCACTCCTCTATCCAGCCTCCATGAGGGGGTTGGGGAGAGGAAGCTAGGCCCTGTCACAGGACAATCTTTAATTAACCCACAGCAGTGAATAAGCACAGAAAGCTTGGCTGGGTCTACACTGCAGAACAGCCAGATTTCTATGTACACCAATGTCAGCTTCATACACACCAGGCCTTTAGTACTGACCACAGCCAGGCTTTTCCTCACTGAGTGTGTTTTTCTTCTGCCTTCTCAGGCAACAAGATGATGCCTGAATCAAACCACCCTTGATTCCAACTCCCACCCTGGTAGGTTGCACATGAGTTACCTCAGCTGAGATCTTGCTTAAATTTCACCGAAAATCAAAGTCAAGGGTGCACAAAACATGCTTTTACACAGCCCCCCCCCCTCCCCCCCACAGAGCCCCTGCAGGGACTTTCTAAGCACAGGTGTTCACCCTGTGCCAACCTTTCTAAAAGAAAGGAGGAAAAAAAACACCACAGGCTGGCTTGTCTTAAAATTCAGGAGATAAGGCCCTGATCTAGCAAACTGCATCCTGTCAAGTGTTTCTTATTCACATGAACAGACCCCACTGGACTCAGTATGAGCAAAGAGATGTATTAGCTGATTGTTTGCAGCCTGTCAGCATATATGCATATCCCTGAACAAACTTCAGTATTTCCAGGACTGAAAACAGTTTTAGGAGCAGTGCAAGAAAGTAACAAACAATAGCCCCCTTGCAAAGCCTGAAGGATCACTACATGCTTTTACTGACTTGCACACCTGTAGGAATGGTGGAAGACATAATGTCCCCACACACAGCACCGGCACCTGAGTGCCTCTCCACCACCTTGCTGGGATCTGAATTACCCACACCTGAGAGTACAGAAATCTTTGGGGAAAACGTGCTTTTATGAGGAAAAAGTCAGATATTCAAATGCTTGTCACATCTTCCAAACAAACCTATTAGTCTAATAAAAGATACTACCTCTCCCTACAAAACTTTGCTATTACCTATGCTGGAACTTGGGCAGAAAACAAACAAACAAAACAACAGGTTATCATTCTGATACAATGATCTTCCTCACAAACGCCTTGCTTTGCTCTCAGACAGAAGGCAATCCCAGGCGTGCTACCGTGCTCTTCCCCTTGTGCTCCAGGGCGTGGGAGGGCACTCCCAGCAGGCCCTGACCTGCCTTACCTCAGCCTTCCCATTCCACACAGCACATCAGCTCTGAAGCTGAGGGAATGCCAGCAGCCATCTCGTCGACCCACAGTCACGCTGAGCAGGGACATGAAACACCCACTTGTGGCAGCTTAACGGCCGCTGTCAGTGGCTCCAGGTGCTGTTAGAGCCCTGCGGAGGACCACCGAGACCAACACCAGACCCCAGAGCCCTGCAGGAAGGCGACGCGGCCGCTCCCGGCACGAGCCCGCCGGCGCCCCCTGCGCGCGGCCCTCACGAGCCCGGGGCGGCGGGAACAGGCCCGGCGGGAACAGGCCCGGGGCAGCTCCGCGGCGGAGGGACCCGAACCGTGCAGCAGGGCTCCAAGGGGGTGTTCCAAATCCGCAGGTTTCTCATCATTNTTTTGAAGTTTAATGAAGCCTCTTGCTTTATGCTAATGATGGAAGACTAATGACTGCAACATTCAAGTACCTCAGATTACTCTAATATTTTTCAACAAAAGGAACAGTATTCAGTTATCCTGACACTAAACTCAGGCTATGTAAAGCTTTGGAAGGGAAAGCAGCAGGCATAAGTGAACTGCTCGTGCTGTTTATATGGAAGAGCTGGTATAAAAGCAAATATCTTTCAAAAATCTGCGTCCCTGTGCTTAACTCTCAAAAAGCCTGCCTCCCTTTCTTTAAAGCCACCACCACATCTCCTTCCTCAAATTATACAAAAGGAGGAAAACAATATTCTGATGAGTTTTCAGAATAAGAGTAGTATGTCTCCTAGAAAAGTACTCTAAAACACATAACTCCATTTTCTCTTAATTTCCATGGGTCCACTTCTGGATCAGTGAGGAAAGAGTCAATGCCTTTCCGTACCTGTCAAGTCAATGCTCCTCCTGAACTGATGCATGCTGACTCTATACCCAAGATAACTATTCTTCTATAGGAAACAAATTGCACTCTCCATTAGGATAGACTTCCAAACAATGTGTCTGATTTTAATTTGCAACATACAGATAATTGACTTTGTACTGAAATTGCAGTCATTTAATGCTTATCATATTCAGACTGACAAGGAACCTGAGAAGTAGAAATTAGTCTTCTCAGGTTTCATTTACAAGATTTTTTTACTTACTAAAAAGAATTCAGCAAAAATTTGCCTCATTCCTAGGACACAGATTCAGTCACACCCTGAAGACTGTTTCATCTGTGATATGCCATGAAATCACATGAAAGGTTCCATACTTGTAAATCAGCATTGAATCACAGGTATCTGCAGAGATACCATATTACATAGGTGCAGCTGTTAATCTAAACAGGAGTGCCAAGATGAGGTTTTAGATTTTGCCTCCAAATTTTTCCATTCTTTGGCTCTTCATTGCAGATCATCACACTTACCTACTGTTCTTCAGTTTTCTGTACTGCACACATTAACACTTAGCCTTCAGAAGTCTGTACAGCATTAGCCTGTGCTCCAGTATGGTCTCATTGAGACACTGTACAGTTCTTTCTACTGCTTCAAGAAAGATCAGGCGTTTAAATACTTTAGTTGTATCAGCAAGGCTTTATTCTCCTTTCTGGAGAGCACTCAACACCAGAGACATCGCTTGGCACACAGAAGCACCATCCCATGTTGCAACCCTGAGACAGAACACATGCACAGTAAGAACTGCAGTGCCACTATAAACTTAATCAGCAGAGCTGTGTAAGCCAGGTTATTCAAAAAGTGAGGAAGAGGAAGGCACAGGTGACAGCTTTCTAAAATATTTGTCAATAATAATGTTGTTGCCTGCAGCTGAGGGGACGCTTACAGCCACCTGACTGCAATGTGTTGCAGAGACATCTGGGCTCCCTAAAGCCAGTTGCCTTCCATGCTAGTAGCTATTTAACCGCAGTGCTGTGAAGGTCAGCCCTAGCTACCCTTTTTTTTTTTTCATTCTTGTTTTTCCTGTGGTGTGTTCAACACTGCAGCAGCTATTCACAACCCTATTCTGTGCGTCTCCTACCTTCGTGTTTAAAACACCTTCTCAAGATGCCAAGATCCCTTCATCAGTTTCCAGCATTATCTGAATAATTTCCTACACTCCAAATGAGTGCTTCAGATAGCAAAGGTGGAACTGGATGTAACGGAGAAGAAAATATTTCGGGGAAAAACAGGATGGTGTTATTTATGTCCTACCCTGGAAAAGGAAGAAAAATAAATCCAAGCCCCCAACCCAACTGTGGAAAACCAGAAAACTCTTTCCTACCCAGATCTGCTTTACCTGGCTGAAGGGTGAGGCAGTTAATTTCTGCAGCACAGTAAGTTTATTTCTCATGGTGGTAACCATACATGAAGGACCTGGCTAGCAATGCCAGGTGTATCCCATATCCACCTGAATGTCTCAGGTTAAACAGCTGGCTTGCATAAACATAAGCTTCCAAGAAAAGGTTTGGCTCTCTGCAGAGAGCCAAGCTATTTGAATACACATTTCCTTTCCAGAAGAAATACCTGGCAATTTGAGACTTCTGTTACCAAATGAAATGGAAAGAGGTAAAAAAAAAATAAAAATAGAAGTCCAATAAAATGAAATTTCACAAATTTTGGTAGGCAAATACAAACCTACGTTTAATAAAAGTTCATGTTCCATTTTTTATTTTTACCATTACTGTATGAAATTTATTTTAGATGATACAGTATAATAAAATTAGTAAAATTATTTAGGAGAAAGAAATGACTCTCTCAGTATGCTGCTTTATTTACAGTCTTTTAAAATGTTTTTTTATTGAACACTTCCTCATTAATTTAATCCATCACAATTTTTTTAGATTCTTATTGCCTGTGTTAACCTGAATATTTAGCTCCCATACAAAAAAAAAAAAAAAGTGATTACATACCATAAAGTCAGAAAGTATTTTCATCTGGAATATAAATGGAAGTAACCTATCAAAACAGAATATGCTGGAGAATCCATTGGTTATTCTGAGACCTCTTTCTTTCAGCCTTTAATCACTAAAGCCATCATTTTAGTTCTACAAATGGCAAAAGAACCAACAGCTCTCATGAGAATGCTTTTTTTTTTTTTTTTTCCTCTCTCTCCTTGATCCAGGCAAGGTCTCACAAACTTCTGCTATATTCTAGTAGCTTTTTCTTAAAGCAGAAATGTTGTCCCATTTCCTAAGATGACAAATCTCATTCTTCATTGAATTCCTTGCAAATGAAATAATCCTCATCTTATAGGTAACAAATAGGCAGATGGCTTCTCCCTGTTTTATCTTATTCTTTCAAACAGAAGGAAATTAGAAGAAACCAAAAACTGAGAAATATCTCCAGGCAAGAGTGGCAAGACCTTGAAGAAAATGGAGAAACAAATCTGTTTCCCTTCTCCTCTTGTCAGAATGGAGAAGAAAGCTGATACACTACACCTTAAAAAGGGCTCATATAAGGAGAAAGGAAAGTATTTTAATATTTACTGTAAGGAAATAAGTTGACACATACTCAGGAGACCTGTATCATTCTGTTTTTTAAAAGAGCAGCTATCGCTGCTCCAACTTAATAAAGTTCAAGCTCCTGCCTCTAGGACAAACTGCAAAATTAAGGATTTTAGTGCATTACATGCTTTCTTTCAGTACTTCCCAAGGCTTTGTCCCTTAGGAGTCTAAGTGATGAGGAGTGCAGACCCTCTAGCAGGGAACAGCTACCTAGGAGTGGGCACTGCAGTGTTCAGTGGCTGTGATGTTTGTCTTGACTGCTTTGGATCTCAGTGGCCATCATATAGACTATTAATCTCGATTTCTGCTCATCTTTTATCTGCCCAAACCATTTAACTGTAAAGCCTTTAGGCAGTGACATTTTATTATAGAATAGCTAAAACGATGAGCATTTGAGCCTGGCTTTCAGAAAGCCTCCACACTTCAGCTAGCAAATAAAAATAACAATGTGGAACAATGTCCACAACATGCAGCACTAAAAAACCCCAGATTTCCATTCATTGACAGACAAAGATCGATAACTTCCCTGCTCTTGACAAAATCTTGTTCTGAAATATGGTAATACAAGAAGAGTTTGGAAGCTGGAATTGTTATGTGCCTTACAGCTGTGGAGCAAGTGAATACAAGGTGTTCTTGGGGTGTGAAGAATGGGTGAAATCACCTACTGGTTGTCAGTTATACATTCTGACATTAATTATTAAAGAAAATGTAGCAAATAAAATTAACGAGGAATTAGAATTTACTCAGCAAGTTTTCTTAAGCAAAGAATGATTTTAGGTGCAGCTCTTAGTTATAATTACCAGAACTAGAGCTGGAGTTTTGGTATCTAAGATACAGAGGCTGAAACAGCTGAAGAAAAAAACACTTGAAATAAGGGAGATCAGAAACGTTGTGCAGAACTGTAAGCAAATTCACAAAGGAGCTGGAAGCTGCAGTTCACAGGTCTCTAGTTCAACTCTCTAATGTCTCTAACAAAATGAACCTGATGAGACAGGAAGATGAAAGACATCAATGAAATTAGGCTCTTCTGCAGAAATGTAGTTTGTGCACTGTCTAACACTTGACCATGAAAACATGCTATAGAGAAGACAGGCATTGAATGACTTCATTCACAGGATAATTCTGCACTGGGGACACAGGATCAGCAGATGGAAAGCGGTAGAAGTCTTTTGCTCTAAGGACTTTTTTGTGTGAAAAGTCCAAAGAAGTGCTTCTGCCCCAGTCAGTGCTGCCATTTCTGTGTTCCTCAGAAGCTGTCAACCTCTGTGAACTACAGCTGGGAAAGGTGTCGTCGCTGAGTTTCATTGCCTCTTGACAGGTATTTCAGAGGAAGGAAGGCTGCGTACTAATGGTGCTGCTCCTACAGTTGCCCAGGTTGATTTGGAGAGAATCACCTCACATCAGGACTGCTCTACTTTTGGTTAGATTAACAAGGCTAGGTTAGCCAATAAATGTTGGCTCCATTTGTGCCAGGAGCTAACACTTCCATTCTTGACCCCACCAGCTTTGTGCAGGTCAGAGAGGGCAGCTCCCTTTGAATCACCCCTGACTTTACCTAGTGCTCAGCCTCCCAGTGTTCACACCGAGGCTCCATCCTTCATCTGCATCCCTCTGGGGAGGCTCTGCAATGATCTGAACATTAAGGGCATGATCTGTGAATGCAGCCCATTGCCCAGCCTTGTCTAACGCTGTATCTGAAGTACATGGAAGAGAACTAGGCTGTGTAAGGGCACATCAGTGTCTGTGGTCAGGACATACTGAATGTTTGGTTTTCAGAGTTATGAATCACACAAAATGTGATCAATGCAACTCATCTGCCCCAGTCCATCTTGCATAATAGAACAAATATTAAGGACTATTGGATACTTTTTATAAAATTGCATTCTTTAAATTGAACACTGTTAGGTCTTTGCTTCCCTCCCAGCAACAGAACATGGCACAGAGGAAGTTTGATTTGGAACAGAAATCTGTGTGTTTGTATAGATCAAAGCAGAGGCATTATTTCCTATATAAAAATTAATGAATGCAATAATTACAGACAGCATTCACTACCAGAAAGAACACAAGCTCATTGACCTAGCAGTAAGCTCAGGCAGGGTTTTATGGATATAGTTTTTCGCCAATTAGTTTGATGGAGAAAAATGTTGCACATTGCAATGAGGAATAAAACCTAAACAGCCAAATATGTTTGTGCCCTGTCTTCTAGCTTTTGTGCTACTTTCTCTNGGAGAAAAATGTTGCACATCGCAATGAGGAATAAAACCTAAACAGCCAAATATGTTTTTGCCCTGTCTTCTAGCTTTTGTGCTACTTTCTCTGCCATTTGATATTTAAATGACTGGAGACTATAAAAAAGAGGAAGCCTTCTAATTGTGTAGGCCATCTTTTTTATGGAAAAGCCGAGCTTTTCAGTATTTTGCTGCCTTTTTTTTTTTTTTTTTTCCTGTAGGAGATCTGTTTGCATAGCTTGAGTGCAACAGAAGCACACTGAAAAAGCAAAGCCCTATTTACACATAAGTCCCCAGTTGAGTCTGGACCTACGCAACAAGCATTTTGCTGGGGTATGGCATCTGTCTTCTGGAGAGATCACACTCATAGCCTGGGAATGGGAGTTTTGACTACTCAATGCCCTAGTGGCAAAGGATGCAGGAAAAACAGAAGCTCAATTATAAAGTAGCCATCTGTTCTATTCATTTAAGACACAGCAGGGTGGGCTGCTAACAGGTTTCAAGGACCAGGAGCAGAGACTTTCATTTTAGAATGAATATTAGATTCTTACTGTAACAATTTACTTAGGTACCTGAAAATGCACATAGATGTTTATTAGATATATTCAAAAGCATGTAACTACTTAATTTTTATTGAAAAACCTGTGAAATTGCTTGCCTAAATCCTCTTAGAAATTCCACCTTTTTGGCACTAAAGTATCTCAAAGCATTGGCCTTCAGCGCTCCAGGAAGCCTAGTTGCAGAGAAAGATAACAGCTCTTATTTTAAGGAAGATTAGGAAAAATGCCAGTGGGTGATAGCAGAGCACCCAGCTAAGGTGATATCACCATTGG
>VXAV01004893.1:94031-106159 GCA_013399715.1 Alectura lathami | reverse complement strand
ATACGTAAAGTTCACAAATTTATCAAAAATGCATTTTAGCTTTGCTTCCCCAGCATCCAGTTTGGCGGAGCATCACTTCATGCATTCACCCCTTTCACCTCACGTCCGTCTTGTCTTCTGTTTTTTCGTTTGTCTTTTTGCATCCTCTGGGCCACCTGTGTCAGAACCTGTCTGCCCAAGAGCTCGTACCCCTTGCAGTCGAGTTGTCAGCTGCAGCAATAAGGGAATAAGCTGGGCCAACAAAGAGGAAAAATAGGTTGTGATTACAATGGCATGTAAGGTCTGAATGGTTGTGTTCTTCAGACCCATACACCCCAAACAGATAGAACTTATTGCAACACGTCTACAGAGATGTCAGAAAACGGCAATAACTCTTGTTGAAGAAATCAAAACAAACTTGTGGGAACTTCAGATAATCAAAACCAAAAATGATCATCCCTAACTTTTTTTCCTGCAGTCCTTTATCCAAGACTGGCAGTTTGAGTCCTGAGTCTAGACAGACCACTACTCTCTGTGGCACTTTCAGTGCCACTGTGAAAAATCCTGGAGTAACCTATGTTCTGTGCTGTCTACCCACGTTTGAAAAGAAATCAAACTGTACAGACAAATTTATTTTCTCTTATCAAAACAGCAATCCAGTCTGATCAGAGGAAGCTTAGAAGAACATAACTTGCTAACAAATACAGAAGGGTAACATGGTAGTTTCCTAATATTCCTCCTGAGAGTTTTACACCAGGCAGGATATAAAGCCAAAAAGATTGGACTCAATGACTTGCAAGATTTTTTTCAGTCTGATTGTTCCTGAAGCAAATAAAACAATCATTTTGTTGTGTTTTTTGTTGTTGTTGTTTTTCCCTAGTCATCAGATAAGAAATTCAGAAATTACAGAGGAACTCAACTTCCCACTTAAGTTTTTTAAAGGAAGGTAACTATCCAAAAACTTAGCTACATTGTAACTGCCAGCCCCATCTCTGTCTGGATATCCACAAGAACAAACCCTCACTTAACACAGTTCATGGATATTCATAGACAATAATATTTCGATAAGGACAAAAAAACACGTCCTACCTTATCATGGTTGTAGCCGGCCAACAACAGAAGCAGTGTCAGTGGCAATGCAATGTAAGATCCTTGGGCAATGTCTTGCTCAGGTAGCTTTCTCTGAAAACAGCATGGATGATGGATTTTATTCTTTTTTTAAACAGTTATTTTGACTATGAATTCCCTCAGCTTTAAGCAACTTCACCAATAGGTTCACCTAGCACATCCAACCCTTCCCATGTGACTTCCTTCCAAGCACCTACTTTACATTCAAATCCAAAACAGATCGGACCCATTCATCTGCTAATTTCTTCTTGGGGTTTGTTGTTTTTTAAAGCCAATTCACTGATGGTTGGTCTCCGCTTTACAGTCAACCCGGTGTGCTTTGATTTACCTATCACAAGCTGCCCAAATCTCTCTGATCCCAATGATAACACCACAGCACAAAATCTTCTTTCAGGCACATCTGCATCCTTAATTTCTAACTGCCATTTCATGTTTCCCTCATGTTTCACTGAACATGCAGCGATGCAAAAAATAAATAGGTAAGTGTTACAGAATGAACATGTCCCTGAACTGACTGCACTGTTCAGCTCTGAAGGTGCAAAAAGACATTTCTTTCCCCTATAGGAGAAGTTTTCCCTGACATTAGTTTGAGAATCCCCCTGCTTTACCCTTCTGCTTTGGCTCCAAGAACTGAAAACTCTTTTCTAGGCCTAGTAACACTTCTTTCCTGGATGTGGAAGTCCTTAAAGGAAATCTAGCAACAATCCTGTCTTTACCCTTCAGCCCCCAGCTGCTGCATCCTTTCAGTTACTGTCCATGGCTACAACTCCTTCCTGAACTCCTCACCTTCCTCCCGTAATATCATATACCAGGTCATTATATCACTGTCTGATGCCTTAACGTGGCCAAAACCAGATTACCACGTTTACTATCACTTCAATGCTTCTCATAAACCTCTTTAGATTTACATTAATAGAAAGTTAGGCCAAGATCACAAGGTATAAGCAGGCTGCACTACCCAGACATTGCTCTCAAGCTGAACATTTGAAATTCATGTTCGCCTATTTTGTACTTACAGTGGGACTAAAGACCAACGTGATGTGCTTATGATATCCAATGGCAGTGAATGACACTTGAGGCAGGGTGTAGTCATACTGTGATTTAGACAATGTAGAATCCAGGAGCACCACGTAATTCTGTGGATATAAAATAAACTCAAGTCTATAGCACCAGAGGCAAAATGAGATTCAAAGGCAAAAGTCAGTTTAATAGGCTTCACATCTTCTGAGGCACTGGCTACCCTCCAGCACGAAGTACCTCTAGTACTGCAGCACACCAGAAATAACACTTTGGTGTGCTTAGGAAAAAAGAAATTAGAACAAGCTAAGCCAATTGTGCACCAATTTTCTTACCTCTCCATCTCGGAGCAGTGGTGGGAAATGGAAGAAGAGGGATTGGCCTAAGTTGACGGTATGAATTGGGTTGTCAAGATTTTCACTTTTGTAGAGCTTCACCTGTGAGGGAAAGAAGAAATCACAAACCAGATATTTCTGAGTCTGCACCAGAATAGCTATTTTTGATATCCTACCTTTTACACGATAAAAGTACATCAAAATTCATCACAGGTTTTACGAACAGAAAGATGTCAAGTAAGAACACCTGGGTTTGTTCTAACATGTAATGTGAAAAATCACAGAAACAGACTTTTAAAATACCTTAAGGGAAAACTTACTTGATATTTTCACATATCTAGATGTATTACAAATAGTCAGTGCTGTGCAATAAACAGAATTGAGTGAGTCCTTTAAACAATCCCAACAATTTCATAGGAATTTGCAGCTGGAGATTGTTTCTATTTCTCTGGGAGGCTCATTTTGGTCAGTTTCAATTTCTCTGAACTTATTTAACAAACCAGACACCTCAAGCTACAGAACAGGCCTGAAATACGGAGCAAATACAGTTTGCTCAGATACATGCGTAATTACAAGAGGATTGCATCATACTCAGATAAGGCTACTGAACAATTTTCAGCGACCCTGCAGAAAAAAATAACAAAAAAAAACACTGGGAAACCAATGGTAAATACGCTTGATAAATATCAAAGGCTTGAACTTACACATAATGTGGACAGATAGTCAGAAGATGTAATTACATTTCCACTCAAATCAAACTGATTAATTTGTCGAAATGCTATAATATTAACATCATCAATGTCGCTGTTCCCAACCTGCAACACACAACACAGTCATGTTTTTGCAGACAAAGAAAGAACTAACACCACAGATATTGCTCATAGTTTTAAACAAAACACAGATTTTATTCTGTAAGAGCCACGTGGAAACTTGAAGTCTTTCCAATTGCAATTACTTTTCTTCCAGAGTGTACAGCTCACAATTACAGCCTTGTACATTACCAGCACAAGGCTGATAGCATTGATTTANAGCATTGATTTATTTAAACTAAAAATGGAAGAAGTATCAAAAGCATGCATTAATATGGAAGAGGCTGAGCTGCATACACAGGCCTGCCTGAAGTCTAAACACTGAATGCAGTATTTTGCTTCTGTGCTGAGAGGTACATATTACTATGCTAGGACATTTACTGTTGCTTGATGATGAAAATACTCATATCCTAACATTATCTGCTGCAAAAATATATAACCATTGTCTTCAAAACTCTTTAAAATACATAACATTTGTTTCTAAATCTCAGCTCTGATCAGAGTACGAAAAGACATTTACTCAAACAATAACTACAGTAACAGACGGGTTACAGGCAGGCCAGATGCCAGATACAGTCTGGCACCGCTGAGGCAGTACGTTTTTTCTGCACGTCTTTCAAATGCTTTCTGTCCTGCAGAAAATGGCAAGTTAGTTAGGACACTATTAGTACGAGCTGCTGCATACAGCTCTCACTTACGGTGCATAAGCATCATTTGATTTTCTGAATTTTGTATTGCCATTCCCTTCCCCTTCCAAGTAGGGATCACTCTTAGCAAGAGGACACCAATGACTTGAAAGAATTCTGCCTCTCTGTTTTGCTGCAGAGGAGGACATCCTGGTCAGGCTTGTGTCTGAGTTCAACTAATGACCATCTCACACTGAAAAGTTCTAGACAACTAATGAAGGCTAATTAACCTTTGCTGGATGTCAAGAGATAAGTGAGAAGTAGCTAATTTGAATCTGTAAGGATGGAGGAATATTTAACAAGATTTCACCAGTTTCAAATTCAAAGTTATGATTACCTTTTATAAAGACTTGCTAGTCTGAATGACAATTTAGTCTACATTGAGACTACAGGATTTGGACCAAAAAAAACCACAATGGGGTGTATATCTACCCGTCAATAACTGAATATGAAGATAGGATAATATGACAATTTATGACATCCTCAAATTACTATTACTCTGTTCCACATCATAAAGGAATGATGAAAAGTATACTTCACATCTATTCTTTCATTTCTTAACATACAGTTGTTACGAGTGTACAAGAATCCCTTTCACTTGTTTACTGTTTGGGCCTTATTTCAATTGTAAGCTATGGTGCTGACACACAACAGGAGATCTGTATTTACAGAGCTAACTTGCTGAAAGCCACTTGTCTAAACAGAATGCATTCAAATACATTACGGCTGATAGATTTAATGCCTGCACAGGTACATTTCATATTTAAGCGATACCGCAAAAAAAGAAAAAAAGATTACCTCAATTGCCCGATGCTGTGGTAAAGCTCTTTCAATATGATCATTGCCTTCAGCTTTGAGTTGTACATGATACACACAGCCAGGCTACAAGCAACATTCAGATGGTAAGTCTCAACACTGAGTAATACACACTTTAATTTCAGGAGATTGTAAGTGAATTTTCTAACATTACATTTGTTTTCCTAATTCTAAATAGATAATTTAACCCACTAATGTAATTGTGTTCACTTACAGCAAATACAAAAGGACTATCATAAAGCTTTCTGTAGTTTATTACATTATTAAAAGATGTCACCTGCTGTGAAGTGCTTTACCTAGAAACAAAACACATGAAACAGGGTTTAAACCAGACCAAATAGTCCTTTCTACCTCAGCACAATTGCTTACTCCACACCTACCGGTCCCAGAAATTCAGCTGCTGCGTTTCCTGCAGAACTGCTTACTTCACACATTTGCTGTACAATCAACAAGATACACACACCCAACAGACCACTAAAATACACTGTTGCAGTATTTTCACAAGAGAAACTAAAGAAAAGAGAATTTCCTGCTACCGCATCCTGCATTTACTTGCACACTGGAGACACACATCCTTGCAACACGCCAAGGAAACTGTACAGTGTGTGAAGGCTGTCAGGAAGTTCCACAGACCTGCACTATGGAAAACTTCACCCCTTTACAAGAAGGAATGATCACTATGACAGTGTGTCCTAACAAAGAGAAACTTGAGGGAATTTGAGCTAGCAAGTGTGACGGGGAAACAGAAATTTGTAGCTAGTTCATAGAACACAGTGTATTGTTCCATTAACACACTAACATAGCAGTAAATGACAAGAGCGTTCTGACCCTTACCTGAAGGCCACGTAGCCTGAACTTGCCCTCTTCATCAGTTATGGTGTCTTCTCCATAGATGCTGCACTCTTTCTGCCCCACAGCTTCTACTGAGACTCCCTGCTCAGGTTCTCCATTTAATGAAGAAACTGTGCCATAACAACTAGAGGGAGAAAGAAACAATAGCTACAGATGTGCAAACAACTATAACTGAGACATTACTGTTATAACTCATGGGAAAAGTACTTCATACATAGCATGCAGAAGGGGAATTTGTAATGTTTTAAAACAATTTTACATGTGTACATTTAAATTAGCTGCAGTTCAGAGGACAACTTTAGGAATCCAAGTTCCCTACCCTTGAAGAACAGCAGCACTTACTCCTGAGGGCACAGAAAGGGAGGATCTTGAAGCCAGATACCTGGACTGGTATATAGTCCCTGGAATAGATTCCTCCTCATCCACTGAACACAGCACAAGCCACCTGCAGCGCTACTGACAAGATACTTTCTTAGCAATGTTTTTCCTTACAATTCTGTCATCTGGGCTTAGCTATATATTCCACATGAGAATGAAAAGACTAAAAAAAGTACTTATACGCAGCATAACAAAGTTAAATTCTGACTTCAAAAGTGCCCTCCAAACCTTCACAACAGAGCTATATCAAAAGAAAACACATATTTTGTACAATGCATCCTGATACAGTACATAGCATTGGGCAGTTTCGCAGCTCTACTGACCTGTAAGCTGTTCTGTAACCAGTTATCTGAATTTTAAGATTCTGTCCCTCCTGCACTTCAATCATTTGTGATGATGGTTCAAAGCGAAACTCTTTCATCATGGGTTTAAAATAATACTGCGCTGGGCTCTGCAAAGATGCATAAAACAAGCTGTTTACCAATACTGACACAAATGTTGACCAGCTCCAAATAATTATTCTTCTGCCAGAGCTCCCTAAAGCGCTGAAGTTCTCCGTCCCAGTCATAGATTAAACTGGTCAGAAAACATGAGCACTGAAAAACAAGGAACACATTAGACAATGAATTGGTGGAGCTCTACCAGGAAATAAAGCCTGAAAATGGACAGAAAACTAACAACTAACACTTTATCACAAGGCTGCAAGAACAGGAAAGTGACCAGGAGAGAAGGAAGTTTGTAAAGAAACTTCAGGCATGTCTACAGACATTTACAGATCAACAATCTGATTACATTTCTCTCTTCTAACGACTAAAACAATCACCAACAAACTGGCTTGTTTCACGTTTATAGACTGCAGGTTTGTAACTGAGACCAATCAATATCATCTACCGCATGCTGGGGAGAAAATTTTTCGGGTTAGATTTCACATCTTCCGCTCGCAAAGATTTTACGTGCAGTCCACTCTGAGGGACCCACATCTCTCCCTATGAGCTACAGGAGACCATACATCCCCCTGCCACTGAAAGGCACTGATTATATCCCTATTTTGGAGGACAAAGTTACACAGCATTGCACATGCAGCCACTTTCAGAATGACCAATCTCAGCTTACCAGATTGGAAAATGTCAGCATGCCATCATCCTGCGTAAGGAGGTTGGACCGGAACACCCCTCCACTGAGAGACAAGAGTACTCCGGCCAGAGGCTGGTCGTCCTCGGATTTGATCTGTTTTTGAAAAAGCCATAGCTGTAAGTGTAAGACAGGATTGCCACGTGTAAAAGGTTCAGTTCAGCCCCTGGGTGAGTGCACTACACATGCTACCTCTGAGCACAGAGCTGTGTGCAGAAGAAAACTATCCACATCTGCAGGGCTACAGAACCTTGTGCTCTCAAGATCTGGGCAGTCACAGTCACGCACACCAGTAGGTGTGCAGTAGGTGGTCAAACTCTGCAAAATCCTTTCAGATTGCAGGTTTTTATTTTCACTCCATAAAATATGCCAAACATCATCTGCATGGCAAGTCACACTAAATCAATCACTGAGGTTTGTCTCCACTATGACAAAATTACCTGATCCCCACATCCCATGCTCATTTGTGTTTGCCCAGGACACATGGGTTAACTTTTTTGCCTGTCTAGCTCTAACTGCACACACTATTCATTCTGAACCCTAAGTGGTTAGAATATTACCTCAAATGTCACGCCAGCAAGAGCAAAAGCTTTGAAGTCCCCAACCGTTCCTTCTACCGCAGTCAAAACAAACCCTTCTTTCTGAGCAGTAACTGTATACTCCAAGTCACTGTGGAGTGGTCCAACACTTCAAAATGCAAGGAAAGAAGAGCTCACTTCAAAAGAAGCATTTGAATATCACACACACATTGTCAAGTCACCATGGCACTTAAAACTAAAGAACCCAAAAGATCAAAACAAATCTGCTAATTACCTGTAAGCACCTTTGTCATCAGTGAAAACTGTGACGAGAGGAGTAGCTGCTCCCTTTTCACCAATGACAATCTCAACACCTTCCAATTCAGGATGAATCTTCCCTTCCATAAATAACCCTGCTTTTCCATGAATCTCTATCAGCTTCCCAGGACAGCTCTCTTGGTCATTGCAAAGGGGATTTAAAACAAACAAGTCAAGAACACGCTCAACATTTCATCTTACAAGCAAGAGTTTAACTACTTCAAAAGAGGTCAGTCAATGTTCTCTCGCCCTGGAGTAAGAGAAAACCCACATAATTGTACGGTCTCTTGACACATCTTTAAACATCCAAACATTCCCAAATTCAATAACTGAGTTCTAAAGCAATAAGCATGTGGTCAACACAAACACTTCTGATTCGCTAAGTACTTTGTAGATTCAAAGTTCCAGGTACTGCAGCCACATGAAAGCACTCCAACAGCAACAAAATTTTCTGAGATCAAATATAGGTCAACTTATGCCATGTTTAATGACATGTAAGTTTAATTTTTCTACATGACATACTTGGGATGTGCACAACAGAGAAGCACGTAAAAAGAGGGACCGAACATTTTCTAGCCACTTCAACAAAGGATGTTCATTTAGGAACCTTAGGGCAAGCTGGAAAGTGAGAGACGTTTTGTTAATATACTGTCACCTTATTATGATTCTAGTTACATTTACAATTTATCTTGAAGTGACCAAATGGAAAATGAACAAGNACGGATTGCCAACAGCCCTCACAATTTTAAAGTTAGCTTTTTTGGTAACTATTTTTATTATTGTAACTTAATGCAAGAGAAAACTTGACAGAAACTTGAATTGGTTATCATACTCTAAATACAAACATAGCTTTTACACAGCTATTTTCTAAGATGAGTGTAATACAAGTAATTCTGAGAATGTGCTGTAGTATCCAGGAATTGTATTTACATTTACCTCCACTAACAACCGTTTCCACATAGGGTGGGTAGAAGAGAAGCTCTTTTGAAGATGGTGTCACAGTAATTTTCTCTCCAGACCTACAAAAATAAGATAGCATTAGAAGAAAATGGAATCAGTGGCTCCCATGTAGTACAGAGCACTGTGCATTGACCTCCAAACACACCTAAATACCCTAAGGGAAAAAGATCAAAAATAATCTAAGCTAAGTTTGTATCATGTGGTATTGGTTTCCATTTAGCTAACAGTCAACCAGAACAGATGCAAGTACCCACAGAGCAGCTCTTTCTTATGTGGAATATATCAGTGTTCCATTTGGTGGCAAATCCAGACAACAGTCCAAAGAAAACACCCTGTCCATCAGAGCTTGGTAGTACCTTGCCCAGTATGAAAATTCATATAGAAACGGTCCCTGGAGTTCCTCCACCATTTCTTGCACTGGTGGCTTTGTTCCCTCCTCTTCCTGACCCTTCTTTTCTCTCTCCTGTCGGCGGGTCTCAATTTCTGCCAGCTGCTGCTCCCTGCGTAACTCCTGTATGGATTTCAAGGGCCCTAGAACTAAGGCAGGTTCACTGTCAATGGATGATCTGCAAACACGGAAGAGAAAACAAAATAAGCTCCTTTCATACAAAGGGAAAAGAGCTTGCTATATCTGTTAGTTACAACCTTTACAACACAGACGTATCCCAGGATTTTTCTTTTCCAGCTATTTCTTTTTAATTCTGCTTTTTATTCCAAGCATAGGTAGAACTTTCACATCTGTAACAACCAGTTACTACTAGAAAGGCTTGCTCACAGGGGCTGCCTACCAGGTAACCTACCAGGCCTAGCAGGAAAGTACCTACCTGTTACACTCACAAAGTCTGCCCTATGACGTTATAACTATTCAAGAAGTTACAGCCCTGCTGCCTCCTCCTTCCCTCTGCCACACCTCAGCATCCAAATGCAGAGCCAGCATAAAAACCACATGGCTATGTCTCAACCACTTTGCAGAATCCACTGTCTTAGCTTAAGCTTAGCTTAGTTTTCCAGTCTTGATTTTGCACCAGGTAGCATACACCAGCTCTGTTGCAGAGGCTATAACTTCCCACTGAAGCAGTGACAAGCCAGAATGAGTGGTGAATTCTTAAGCCAAAGAAACAGTTTGCAACAGTACCTTTAACAGACGTCACCTATTAAAGAATGTTTCAAAACTGAGAACAAGCAGAAAGCAAGATATTTCTTAATACAGGAAGGATATTACACAAAACAAACAAGGAGACTGGTATCTCGCTCTTTTTTTCAGTACTAGGAACTATCCCTCAGAACATACCTCTCAGATATAGAGTACACAAGAAGAAAATAACTTCTGTCAATAACAAATACTCTGCAAAGAGTGAAATGAAATCATCACCATTATTTTTCCTACAATGACCTTAGATTATCAGGATAATTCTGACTCATGCTTCAGTACTAACCCATACTCTATTTTCACTTTTTTGAGATAAACATATACTATTGCTCTATCACATCAAGTTTCATCGAGACTTTAAACCCTTTCTCTGCAGTCCAGAGACAACACAGAAATGTACTAAATTGTTTTGCTTTAAAACGTATTAAAAATCATAACAAGCCATATTCAAAAATTGCTAAGAATTAGTTTGATTTTCTTTTTGGTTAATTGAAAATCAACATGTCATTGCCCCAGATCTGGTACACAAGCGAAGACTTTTAAAAACAGGCATCTTGCTTTTAAATCCAGAGTTGTACCCTTTATACTGATAGCATTTCACAAAATCGACTTCAAATGAAAAGCTCCACGCAGGCTTGAACAGAGACAGTCAGTGGTGACTGAGCTGCCTCCACAGCACCTCCAGATAGTCTCAAAATCACCTACCAGCCTGGTATATTAGTATAATATTCACCTCCTTGCTAAACTGGTTTTAAAATTCTAACAGCTCTCTGCTGTCTCAGTGTTTCTATTCTGGCTGCTGCTCTTGCAGTTGCAGATGTAGGATCATTAAACTCAAGGACTCAAGGAAGGGCTCTGTAGGACATTTGTTTTTCCACAAAGATGCTTTCTGTCCTCAGAGTTTGAGGACACCTAGTCTAGAACAAGTGGACATCAGGAAAGCATTAAAGCACTCATCATTACCAGACACTTTCAGGCAGATCTGGCACCTCATACAATTAAATCAGTTCACAAATCAGTACTTCCCAGTGAGCTGACTGTTCAGCTAAACATAAAATGGAACATTACTGTGCAATCACTCTGCATGGTTTTCCTCTTACAGCCCTCTTCACATCAGCAACAATGCTCTAAAGCAGAAAATTCTTATTCTGAGATAACAAAAATAAAATAATTATCCTAGTGCTAAACAGCTCAGAGCAAGTTAAAATAGTATCATCTGAATTCTGAAATTTCATTCATTAAAATGTATAATCACTCAGAAAATCATTCCTTCTTACCAGTACACATAAGTAGAAAGAAGCTATATTGAAATCAAGTGACAATGTTCAAAACAAGAGCTAAGAATTATTTATCTGTCTACAAAGAACCCAAAGCACAGCTTAGCATAAAAACCTCCTGCAGTCTGGAGTAGGATGCCATTCCCTTAGAGAGCAGCCACTGAGGTACTATAACCAGAATAAAACTTTATGAGAGGGATGTCTTTCTTCCCCTTTTTATAGCCCCAAGATTTCTTTGTTCTTACTTAATGGTAATAGTTACATCCATCAGTTTATCTGTTACAATCGTGCCAAGGACATGGTGCCGCACAGCAGTGAGCGTCAGTATACTAGGAGAGGACCTGTAAATCAAAGTAGCAAAGACATGAACTCAAGGTCCCCCTCCTGAAAAATACAACCCAATCTTATTTAGCTGAGTTTATGCTTTATAATACATGATATGCAAATTACACAGCAAAGCTGTAGTGCTAACATCACAGCATATTGGAAAGGGAGCACTTTCCAGATGTGAAACCCAATGTATGACATTGACCAAATAACTTCCTTCCTTTGTCCCTCCTGCTTCCTCCCAAGCAGATGTTGATTTGATTGATTTCATATGTACAACCTCTTTATACACAGCAAAGGAACAGTTGCAAGTTAGCAATATTGGAAGTGGCCCGCCAAGATGCCTCAAAACTAACCACGCTATACCGCCAAAAGGCGTTCCTGTTTCCATCCATTTACTCAGTTTGTGCCAGCTCTTATGTTTAGCACATCTCTCTTTGAAGTACT
>VXAV01004893.1:61984-74180 GCA_013399715.1 Alectura lathami | reverse complement strand
TACGAGAGGGATCATTTTTTGAGCTGCATTTATACTGGACATGGCATGAGACACAGTTTAAGATATTTAATGATTTTTTGAAAACACGGGATTCAATTTCTCCAATTGCAAAAGCTACAGCTAGCTTTTCTATTGATTCTTTCTTTAGAAAAATGGAGTCCGCTACTTTTAAAAAGAGTCAGAAGATCAAAACTGGTGTAGCAGAAGCTGAAGAGACAGAGGTTCTTCTGCAGTCAGAGCACAGTCAGAGTGGGCCCTTACTGCAAACATTTTGGAGCATGTTTGGAACCTATTTCCTTCTCAGCACCCTCTGCTTAGTTATCTGTGATATCTTCTTGTTCTCCATCCCAAAGATACTGAGGTATGTGCCTGTTCAGAACTTATTTTCCTAATGAAACACCACATGTATAAGATTGCTGTGTACATGAGCTCACCCAGAGATACATACGCCAGCATGCACAGAGGTAGATACACAGATACTTATCTTTTGAAATCTCCAATTGCTGTTGAAAGGAGCTGGATTATCATTTGTGCTAAACCCACAGGCAATTCAATGGAAAAAGATAATCCCTTTCTAAAGCTGTGCACTTTCTCCACTGCTGTATTCCAACAGCGGAAAGGAGCAGTTGCACTAAGCTTTGTGACAATTTTGCTAGAACAGTAGTGTGTCATTTGATGGCTCTGTGTATCCCTCCACTGCACAGGCTATCGGCCATTTGCTGTAGACTTAAGGCTCCATGTTCCCTGGGTAATTATAAAACACAGCTGTGCATCCTACTCATCTTGAATAGCATCTGTAGACAGTTGACCCTTATACTTTGTGGATTGTGTGGGTAAGCCACTAACATGTATTACAGCACATTTTCAAGGACAAAATCACCTCTCAGTCATTAGAAGAAGCTGTGGAAATGTCAATGACTTCCTTAGTTACTCACTCCTTATTTGCATATTTCTGACAAATTCATGTAATTCAGGAGCCATCCTCAACACTGAAAATGAAGTCTCCTTTCAGAAGAAGGTGCTGAGATAGACCAGACATTACTTCAAAAACAAAACTGGCTAAACGTCAAAACTCAAGATATTGTAGTCACAGGATACTTAGCAGTTTGTCCATCTCTTCTACTATTTTACTGACAAAGGTCAGCTAGAGAATACAGAAAAATCCCTGGTATTTCTGCATTTCTGATATTTCATCAGTTCAATGTGGATTCATCAACATTTTGCTCCTGTCTTGCAGCCTTTTCCTGGAGTTCATCGAAGATCAAGAAGCCCCTAACTGGCATGGTTATTTCTATGCCTTCATTATGGTCCTGTTAGCTTGCCTCCAGACTCTGTTTGAACAACGATATATGTACATGTGTCTTGTTCTGGGACTGAGACTGAAAACGGCAGTAACAGGGCTTGTGTACAGGAAGGTGAGTTTGTAGCTTCATTTTTTTTCTAGCCCTACATTAGTAATTATGACATTGTTGTTACATTGTTGTTAGCAGTATCAGGCAAGACGTTACTAGAGATCTACTTCTAGCATGTAATTCTGTGCAATATTCATCTCTGAAGCGTGTGTAGGAGGTATTTTACTATTTTTTATATCTTACTTCTGAAGGGAAAGCCAAGAAAAGACAGCAACATAAGCTTTTCTTATGCTGTAGATTATAGTCGGGGAAGGGAGCAAGTTTTTCATCTTCAAGTGGGATATGTGAAGTCACACATTCCAGGCAACAGCACATTTTCAGTACCTAGGATTTTACCTTTTTTTCCTCACTTTAGAAGGAAAAGAAAGTTCTTTGATTTTTGGATCAAAGCTGTTGTTTGACTATGCTTTTCCTTTCTTCTCTACGCTGTCTAGATCCTAACCATGTCAAATGCATCAAGGAAAGCAGTGACAGTAGGTGAAATTGTTAATCTGGTATCTGTTGATGTCCAAAAGCTAATGGATCTCATTATCTATTTTAATGGGACCTGGCTTGCTCCTATTCGGATTATCATCTGCTTTGTCTTCTTGTGGCAGGTAAAATATGATGACAGTTCCTATCAACCCCTTTTTTCCTAGTTATCAAAGGAAAAAGGACTTTTCAAAATTCTTTGTAGAGTTTTGCTGGTCTGAAAATTATCAGCCACCTGAAATTGCCATGTTTTTCTTAGCTGTGTAGCATGGAGAAATTACTTTTATTGTTAGAAGTTATTTTTATTAGTATCCTTTCCTGATCCTTTACTTCATTACCTGTGCATTCAGCATTCAGTCTCTTTTAGGGAACTGACTGTAAGGATGAGAACAATAGAGACAGCTGATTTCTAAGAGCTTTCCAGAGGCCTTTGAGACCTTCCTTCACTAAGTAGGACGGGCCACGCCTGATGGGATGCTGTGACCTTGAAAGGAAATTGGTAGCCATGGCATAGACTGTTGGAAGTTCATCAGCCCTTTCTAGTGATGTTGCCAAGCTGAATGTGTTTGCATGTAGTTGGAGCTACATGAGATTTTTCAGTAGCACCTTGCACATTGCTTTGCATTTCTCTTATTTAGGAGTAACTAACACTACGTTTGCTAGCGTTTTCAGACTATTTGTTTAGAGAATATGTTTGCCTGTCTTTGTATACCAGCACTCACCTTTCCAGCAAATGTAAGCTCTCTGCGGAGAGATGCAACTAAACCATGACAAACAAGCTCTCTGTTTTGGCATGCAAGTTCTTATGAACCCAGGTATGCAAGAGCTGTCCAAGAGTACATAGCACAGTATAACGCTGCCATTTCATCTCGCTAATTGATTTAAATTCACCCAAACTTGGTTATTTATGCTGCAAGAACAGTTTGTTTTGTGTCACTTACATATGCCAGCCACAAGATGTCCTACTTAACAAATCCAGGTGCAGATGAGAAGCAACAGGAATGACTGAAATTGCCAAGCATGCTTCTGGATCTCTCTCAGCACTAATCCAGTTCCTAAAACGGAAGCAAATAAATTCTGCAGAGCATGATGACAGGAGTTACCACAGTGCTTAGGCAGCCCAACTCCCAAGAAAGGCAAAGGCTGGACTAGAGGAAAGCCTTAGAATTGAGGGATGTTAGACACAGATTTTAAAGCAGAAGGAAGGTGAGCAAGTGGGAGTGAAAAACTGTTGTTTTTAGTAAAACTGTAAGTTCCTCCTCTTTCCTTTTCTCTCCTGGCAGCTCCTTGGGCCATCTGCCTTAACTTCAATTGCAGTATTCCTTTTTCTTTTGCCTCTGAATTTTATGATCACCAAGAAGAGGAGTCATTTTCAGGTAAATTTTCCTTCATAAAAATCAAGTGGTTTACTGACATCAATTAGCTAGGATTCAGCTTTTAAATCTAAGTTAAAGGCTGCCATGCTCTCCCAGGGAAGGATTACATGGAACCTGAGGCTACAGAACAAATCAAAGGCTGATGATTGCAACAGGCATGTTGTTAGACTTTGTATTGATGTGTATCACTAATGTTTGGCTCTAAGTGATGGGTTAGTATTTATTATTCGTGATGATTATGACTATCTGAAGGACCACAGGAGAACTCAAAGCCTACGAAGTTTTTTGAGGTTTGAAGTAAGCTCTTCTGCCTGTTCAGTCTTCTACTTTGTGTTTGCCAATCTTTTCTGGCTTTGTGTGTATTGCCAGAAAGCTCTAAAGGGGGAAAGCAAAATGTCTCCCAGCCTCATAGATTTATAAGCAAAAGAGTATACACAGCCCAAGTGCAGGGAAATTAATTCAGAATTCAAAGGCAGGATTAAGGTGTCTTTTCAAAATAATTGCAGAGTTAAATATTAAATGATAGAGTTAAACCTATTAAATGATAACACTCAAACATTTCTTACAGGAGGCCCAGATGAAGCATAAAGATGAGCGGGCCAAACTTACCAATGCCATTCTTAGTGACATTAAAGTAATCAAACTCTATGGCTGGGAAAAAACCTTCATGGAGAAAGTGCTTGGTATCCGGAAGCAAGAACTTCAGGCTCTAAAAAGATCTCAGATTCTCTTCTCAGCATCTCTAGCTTCTTTCCATTCATCAACTTTCCTGGTGAGTGGTTCACCTTCCCGCTGAAAACATGTGCTATTGCTTCCACTTCTCTTTGTTGTCCTCTCTGGACAGATTTTTCCTGTTGGACAGCTAAAGATAATGTCTGCCTGGAGGAGCTGGTGGTCTCACAGGAGGAGAGCCCCAGTGGAATCAGCCACACAGACATGTACAATGTCCTAACAGAACAAACATCAAATGATAAGACTTGGTTTTATTACCAACATGCAAGATCTTTGCCTGTGATATCTGCAGGACAGTGGTATAATGTATATAGATGATAGCTTGGGTTTAACTAAACGGATTCCAGAGTATTTAGGAAGGGACCTGCCATCTTTGAACCATTCTCTTTTCCCTTCTGAAACAAATGGCTTGCTTTTGCTTTGCTCCTTTCCAGATTGCACTTGTCATGTTTGCTGTCTACACGCTGGTGGACAACACACACGTCCTGGATGCTCAGAAGGCCTTTGTGTCTTTAACACTGATCAACATTCTCAACACTGCGCACTCGTTCCTGCCCTTCTCCATAAATGCTGCTGTCCAGGTTAATTGCAGGCTGTGTCTCTTTATCTTTGGCCACAAATGTTTTTTACATATCACAATTAAAAAGCAAAGGTAGGGATGTTTTATGGCTTAGAAACTCAGGCCAGCTATTTAATTGCTGTTTTGAAACAGCGAAGTACTAGGACTTGCAGGTAAAGGTACTTTTCAAGTACTGCTTTTCAGAAAGGCTCCATATACTGACAAAAGAGTCCCCAGGAAAAATTTGTAAATCTTTCAGGCCCATGTAAATGTCACGTGGTGCGAGGCAGGGGCTAATGCACTTTCTGTTGGGCAGTATCTGGGCTTCAGCTCTCACAGAAGCATCAACTGCTTGTTAGTCCTATATCACAAGCACCATTACATCGAGCTTCCAGTTCTGTTTTTAATCACAGAGATCGGAACAAATGGAGCAAAATCCCCATAGCAAATCAGGGAAAACCTGCTATCCCAGGCCAGAGAGAACAGCAACTCATTGCTCAGTGAGAAATTGGGAAATTGCACTTCTCTTGCACCCCAAGAATACTGTCATGACTCTTCATGTACAGGAGCAATCACTGGAAAAATTACAGGATGAATTTGGGGGAAAAAAAGCACCGATTTCAAACACGTGAACAGAAGAAAAAATACATGGAAGAACATGGCTTTTCTGATGAGCTAAGTGGAAATAAAGGCAATTAATTTAGGGAAGAGCTGCATTTGTCCATGTAAGCCTACAGCATCTGCAACATAGCACCTAGTCAACAGTCTTCAGTGGTTTTCAGGTTGAGTCTCAACTTTCAGTTGTAGCTTGCTTTCTAAATCTTATTGTTTTGTGTACTTCTTCATTTCAGGCCAAAGTTTCTTTAAAACGCTTAGCAGCTTTTCTGAATCTGGAAGAATTGAATCCTGAGAGCTCAAACAGAAACTCTTCTGACCGTGGTGAGCTCTTGTGTTCATACTGTTGTCTTAGAAGAGGAGTATCCTCCATTTTTCAGCTTCCACCATAGTTGAGAGAAAAACATTTGCCCCCTACTATCATTTTGTTTATTTCTAGCAATGAAATCTAGCCTGGTGATTAATCCCTTCTTTTGATACTTAAGGTTAATATAAGTACATACTGAAACATAAAGACATGTAAAGAGAGATGCTTCTGTACTTACCTTTGAATTTACAAATGTTCTATTTCTCCTTTTGTTTTAGTACAGGCAAGTATCACCATAAGAAATGGAACATTCTGTTGGAACAAAGAAACTTCTTGTCTTAGAAGGTACACTCTTACACGTGGTCTTTGTGATTCTGTACGTTAGGGTGGGTGCTGAGTGAATGAATTCTTCAGGGCCTGAAGTGAAACCAGTGTGGAATATCTAGAGGTTTCTGAGTCTGCTTCATATTTCACATGGAATCCCGAGAGTTATAAAATCAGACAAAATGTATTCTTGCTTCTATGCCTGTCTTAAGGAGAGCACAGAAACAGGAAGCTCCCCACATCTGCATACTACCTTAACACATGGAGACTGTACTTACACAATTATTTATCAAAATGTGAAATTACAGTAATTTAAGTAAAAAAAAAAAAAAAAAAAGCAGAATTAGTGTTGTGCAATCACTACATACTTACTTCAAAATGCATTGCGATTTCAGAGAAGAAACAGTGCTTGGGAAGTACTGATGCTCTGCAGTGTTTTATATCCACTGCTTTGGGCTAACCTGTCTCCAGAGTGGGGTCTTGGATCTTGTTTTGAAATCCAAATGCAGATGTGGCTGAAGACTTTCTCGCTGAAGGTGCCTCTGAAGGGATGACTCCTGTGCTGTTGAAAAAAGTTAGCATAACAAAAAGAGCAACCTCCTGCAAACAGGGCCTCAGATATGAAATCAGGAGTTTGTTTTTACTGCTACAACACAATAGCAAGAATTTTGCTTATTTTTTCAGCAAATGTATCTTAAAGGTGGTCAGAGTGATCGGGGCGGGTGGGGCTCTTTTCTCTATAGGATAGATCTCACCGTGCCCCATGGCTCCTTGCTTGCTGTGGTTGGCCAGGTGGGTGCTGGAAAGTCCTCCCTGCTGTCAGCATTACTTGGTGAGCTGGAAAAGACGGATGGCTACATGACTGTGAAGGTAATTTTTTCCTGAGCATTTGCTTCTAATTAGGCTGTCTTCAAGAACAGTGATGCATCAACCAAGACATCAGGTATTTGATGAAAACCTGCTTGCTGCTGAACTTTAACAAAGGCTATAGCATAGCAGCCTACATTTAATAACTGAGAGATGCTTAAGACTTGTTGGGTGAGCCTGGCCCTTGAAAATGGGAACTAGAACAGAGAACTAGTTCCATTCCCCACTCTCACAGTGAGCTGAAGTAGCACTATTGTAATTTGTGTCACTTACTGGCACCTGCTTCCTCCTCTGTAGGACAGCAAGGGTGAGGACCTTTTTATTTTGCAAAGCACTCTGAGACCTCTCAGTAGTGATGATCATTCCATATTTCTATAAAACTAAATGGAAGGGTGTTTCTTCAAAAACAGGTTCACATAGCACCAAGTTGTGCTTATGAAAAACAGATTGATAACATTCTTCCATTTCTGTTTTTGTAGGGCACAGTGGCTTATGTCCCCCAGCAAGCCTGGATACAGAATGCTTCAGTAGAAGATAATATTCTCTTTGGGAACGAGATGGATGAAACATGGTTTAACAGAGTGGTTGATGCTTGCGCGTTGCAACCTGACTTGGAGAGCTTCCCTGCAGGGCAGAAGAGTGAAATAGGCGAGAAGGTACTGGCCCAGGTTCATGGAAAAGTTCACCAAAATACGAGTAACTACAACTTTAGGTGTCCTGCTTAAAACACTGAGAAAGGGATTAAACTTGCAGGTGCTCAGGAATTTCTGCAAAGTCAGGCTATAATTTAATGGGGTCTGAAGCCCACCTCCTGATAGTTAACCAGAGATGTGAGAGATGCTTCAGACATAGTAAACAAATCCAAGTCATTCATAGGTCCTCTTTTGCAGGAGAGTGGAGTTTCTCAAGAGAAGATGCCTCTGCCTCAAGAGCCCAATTTGGTGGGGGGGGGGAGATGAGAGAAAGGGGCAGTGATTTAGAATAAGTTACAGAACCTCAGTGTGAAATGGAGACATGAGTTGACAAATATGCTCTGGCTTAGTAATAAACAGTACCAATACATTTTTACAGGGAATAAACATATCTGGAGGGCAGAAACAGAGAGTGAGCCTTGCTCGTGCTGTGTACCGGAAGGCTTCGATTTACCTGCTAGATGACCCCCTCTCGGCTGTTGATGCCCATGTTGGGCAGCACATTTTTGAACATGTTCTTGGACCCAATGGCCTACTGAAGGACAAGGTGTGTTACAAGTCCTGAACTGTAAAAGACATCAAAATGCATCTAGTCATGTGGGTCCCACAAATGTTTCTGGTCATGTGAGTTACTTTATCAAAGGCTCAAATTTTATTTATTTTTTCCTAGCAGCAAAACTAGCTAGTGGAATGGGTGACCTCTGCAGTCCATGAAGCACGTTGTAGTCTTGCAGTGAATCTCAGCTAGGAGGAGAAAGACTGGAAGGATAGGCTCTCCTGAAAGACTGCCTTCATCCTCCAACCACATGCCTAGTTTCAGCACTACTTCTACAGCAAATTTGTAGTTCTAAGGTCTTCTATCAACATTATCCTTTTTCCCTCTTTGGGATTTACTTCTAGTATAGTTTGGAACAGCTATCTGTTCTCTTCACTTTATTGTAAGATCTCATCCCATCCCTTTGGAATACAGCAGCACCTTTACAGTGCTCATCATCCAAATGTTCATCACTTAAACTTGAGTTTTAAGATCCATCTTAAATTCTTATCTTCCCTTGTTCTTTGCATTTGGTTGCTAGTTGGTATTCTGCTGTCAAGCAATACAGACGATAAATGTGGGTGCATAAGAAGGGATGATGAAGTACCTTTTTTTTTTTCATGTTATAAATTGAGTGCAATTATTCCATTCGATTTCAGGTTGTAGAAGAAAAATAGACTTTCTAATGAAAAGAAATACCTGTCTAAAGCAGACATCTCAGTGATGGCAAATACCCTTTTTTTTTTCTTATGAGTAGATTTCTTGGAAGTATAAGAATGTATTTATTGTACCAAGACACAGAAAGACCAGGAAATACAGAACATGCCAATTTCTTATCTATGGAAATATTTTTATAACACAAACATTTAGCACAAATGACATAAATGTGCTCAGAAATTGAAATGAGAAGGATCCACACTGTAATTTCATTCAGGCTGATTTCAGACATTTATTTCTGAAATGCTGACACCAGTGACAATGTGATGTACTCTCCAGTTACCATCATTCTTCTTAGAAGCTTCAGACTGAGTGGAATCAACAACAGAGCTGGTCAGTGAACCAGGCAAAAGGTCCTCCTATGTACATGGTGTTAGCCTGAGACATCAGGCATCGGTTCCTTGCGCTTTCATGCCATGCATGACACAAAGCAAGTTTGTTCATACCTCTACTCCTGACTTTCAAATTTCCAAGTTTTTCACTTTCAAAATGGGAACAAAACCATGCTGCAAAGATTAACTCCATTCAAAGAGACACTCAGAAGTGGCAGGAATAAACTACAAAGATATCTCTATGTTTGCAAAAATTGCAGCTCTGAGGACATCTTCATAGAAGACAGCTAACTGCAACAGCTCAAGTGAGCAGGGAAACACCAGTACAATTGTAACTGTTCCCTCTTTATTCAAGCAGACTCGTGTTCTTGTGACTCACATGATCAGCATTTTGCAGCAAGTGGACAACATCATTGTGCTGGTGGATGGAATGATCTCAGAAATTGGCTCCTATGAAGAACTTTTACAGAGAAATGGGGCTTTTGCAGAATTTCTTCATTCACACAGTACTACAGAAGAGAAGGCACGCTCTGGCTTTCCAGGTAACCCAAATGAATTGGAACCATTTTTCCCGGATCTATCAGACTCTTGTTTCCTTAATGGTAAACTGTGGGTCTGCTGCTGTTAGCAGTTGGGAAAAGGGTAAAGAATAAAACTGGAAAAGGCAGTCTTAAATTTATTCTATGAAGGATAGTCATGCACTTAACATAATTACCCACTGTATGCGCTGTTCTTCAAGCCTCACTTTGATATTTCTACCTTTAGAAACTGTTCTTTGTAATGAATCTATCCTCTACGCTACCAGTTGCTCAAGGCTATACAGGATAAAATAGTAATGCAAAGCACTTAGAGAAAACATGCATTTATTTTACAGCTGTAGGAGACACCAGAGGTACCATCACCTCAAGAAACAGTCCATCACAGGAGAAGCTCCTTAGGTAAGTTTAAAGCTGTCTCAGACACCAAAGAACTTGCTGTGAAAGTCCATACAGGCCTACACAGAGGTTCTTAATGAGTATGATTAAAGGTTTGGGATTGGTCTTTAATAACAACAGCAAACAAGTAAAACTCCAGAACAGGTAAGGAACTGCTTTTCAATATGGATTTTGACTAACATTTTTTTCAGAGACAGAATTTGTTCCAGAGCTCAGTAGGAGGCAGGTTGATACATTTGTCTGCTGTTCACTTCCCTGTGGGGCTGTAAGGTGTGACTTGTTTCACACCAGCCACAGCCAGTGAACATTCAAAGCCTCTGTGTGTTAATGGCTACACTCGACAGAGCTCGGTGCCTGTGATAAGTATGGACAATTCTTGGGGTCACTCTGGAGAGCCCCAAAACCAGCAGTCTTTGAAATAAGCATGAATACAGGGGAGATGGATATGGGTGAGTAAGCTTCCCTAGTTCTTACATCCCATTTGACTCTGGGAGAACTGCACTGCCATTGTAAGAAACGTTTTAAAGTGCTCTAGCAAAGAAGGAAGAGCAGTTCACCTTTACCTTCTGCAAATAAATATACATGGTGGGATTTCCTGGATCTAAATAGGCTTTAAAATACTGACTGCCTTAGCTAAAAATTAAAAGGATTTTGATTTCTTTATAAAATGACAATTCAATCAAATCTGCTGCTATGGCAAGAGAGACCACGCCTGTAAGTCAAGACTGTACTGCTGCTGCAGCCACCGAAGGAAGATTAACCACAGGAGAGAAAAGTCAGCATGGCAGGGTAAGCACAGCACTTTTCTGTAAAGATGAAGACAGGTACCTGGGTTTATTATTCCCTGTTCATTGCGGGGGAGTTGGACTAGATGAATTTTTGGGGTCCCTTCCAACTCAAGCAATTCTATGATTCTGTTACTGACCCACTCAGCTCACTGCCCAAGTTAAACTAGTACAGCTCCAGGGAAGTCAGCTGAGCTATAAAAATTTGTACAAAGTGAGACAAAATCATTACAGCACTATGTTACATAGCACCTTCTATGCAAACTGCACCTCTCCCCATACCCCAATCTAAGCACCAGTTTGAAAACAGAAATAATACACACACATTGTGGAAAACACATTATCGGAACGAGAGAGGGAAAAGTAATTGACCACTTTGACCACTTGAGGAGAGACATCCTGATTCAAGAACTGATCCCAAGCGAGAGTGCACACTGAGGCAGTCAGGGTGAGCTGGTGGCAAAGGACAGAAGAAAATAGACTACAAGTGACCTGTAGTCTCGTTTCTGCCTCCAGACTCTAGAGGCTAGTGGGAAGGGGTGAAGAGGCACATCACTGTTCTTATCTTCCCCAAGAGAAACAACTCCAAAAGCTGAGGCAAGGAGAGCACTATAAAAGGGCTGCACTGCCCTTGATGAAGCACAGTATTAAGCAGATTGGGATCTCCTCTCCTCTGCCAGTCAGCAGTTACTCACAGGAGCAGTCAGTAGGATACATGCTAGCTCTCATTCACACCTACAAAAAAATGTACATCACTGCCCAGAGTAAGGAAAGCCTTATGTTCATTCCAGCTGTAACACGAGCCTGTAATTCACCAGTTGCCTGAAATTACTGGTTAACACCATGTATTTAAGTATGGATGCATTATTCATCCACCAGGAAAATAAGAATTTTTGCTATGGCCCATGACATTTAACTGAGTAGATATACTCTAATAAATCAATGCGTGTTTCTGAGTTTTTCTTTGTTAAGAAGCTTGATCCTCCTAACCTCTCCTTCTATCTCCTTTTTTATTTTTCCTCATTGTTTCACTCTAGGTTAATACTTCAGTTTATGCAGCCTACCTGAGGGCAACAGGCTTACCACTGTGTGCCTTCATCATTCTGTTGTTTACATGTCAGCAAGCTGTATCATTTTTCCGTGGTTACTGGCTCAGCATGTGGACAGATGACCCTGTACACAACGGTACACAACAGCACACAGAGCTAAGAGTTGGAGTCTTTGGCGCACTAGGAGTCATTCAAGGTTCGTTTAACTTGCTTACCTAATTCTGTGTTTCCATCTCCACTTCCCATAAACATCCCAGAATGTTTTTCTCAGAATATACAGAAGTGTATATCCACAAGCTTTTTGCCTCACAGGCTCTTGGCACCAGCCTTAAAAGTTTGACATGGAACCTAAAACTACAGGCTCTGACACACAGAGAGAATTTCTAAGGGATCTAAGCAGTATTTCCAGCGTTACTGTCTGAAATTCCACCTCATAGTGTGCTGGAAGTGTTCTTTGTCTTTCAGCAGACAGTGATAAACAGTGTCTT
>VXAV01004893.1:29603-61632 GCA_013399715.1 Alectura lathami | reverse complement strand
TTACAGCCCTTGGGAGATTTGTCTCCACAGCAGCAGTCCTTCTAGGTGGCGTGTTAGCTTCACACAAGCTGTTTCTGCAGTTGCTGAGGAACGTTACTCGATGCCCAATGGTCTTCTTTGAGCAGACACCCATTGGAAATTTGCTGAACCGCTTCTCCAGAGAGATGGATGCCATCGATTCTATCATCCCTGACAAGCTGAAGTCCTTGCTGGGATTCTTGTTCAACTTGCTGGAGATCTACCTTGTGATTATAGTGGCTACACCAAAGGCAGCAATGGCCATAGTGCCCTTGACTGTTTTTTACGCTGTATTCCAGGTAAGAGTTCATAGGATTCATAGGCAGAAGAGCAGCATGGCCACATCCCTGGAGAAAGCCTGCTCCCATTTCTTAGGAGCAGAGACACAGAGAAACTAGTTTCACTATTTCCAACTGCATCAGAACAAGAATAACATCCACTCTTCCCACATCAACTCAACTCTAAAGACCTCATGAAGAGGCATCTGCTTTTCTGTTGTCCAGATCAAATCACCCCGAGAGCTATGTTCCTCATCCCCATTAGTGTAAATGAAGTCATATTAAGACCAAAGGCATTTTTCCTTTCCTCCAGCCCTATCCAAATGGTCTCTGGAGCATCTCAACAAGCATGTTAACCACCTAGTCACTTCCCTTTCCCTTTGTACCAGCATTTCTACATCACCACCTCCTGCCAGCTGAGACGCATGGAGGCTGCCAGCAGGTCACCGATCTACTCCCACATTTCGGAAACCTTCCAAGGGTGTAGCGTGATCCGTGCTTACAAGGACCAGAAGAGGTTTATTTTGAAGAGCAACTTCCTCGTGGATGAGCATCAGAGAATATGCTTCCCTGGAGCAGTTGCTGACAGGTACAGACTGCAGGGTAGAGGAAATGTCAGTTTATTGCCATGGCCCTGGTGAGCGGAGGTAGCTGCTCTTGGGATGTAGGTGGAGGTACACAGAAGATGAGACATTGGTGCACAGTGTTTTAGGGGTGGGGTAGTCTCTTACATTATCACTCACACTACACCCCTCTGTGGCAAAGTGTTCCTCACACAATTGGTATGCTCAATCTCTGCTGGGCACACGTGCAGACACATGGCTTTAAGTATCATCTGATGTCCAAGATGCAGGATCCTACAGTACATGCCTGCTGAGGCCCAGGAGACCTGCAGTATATGCAGAACCCATCAGCCACCAGTCATGAGCAGGTGAGGAGTAACAGTGAGAAAGGCACTGGAGTCATTCATGAGATACAAGACAGCTGGATACGAGCAACCAGGGCATGACAAGAGCTTTGTTGTGCACTCTGTACCTCAGCAGCTCCACAAGTGCTTTACAAACAAGATGCTAGGTGCCTTGCTGCCTTCTCCCCACAACAACAGCTTTGTACTGTTGTCTTGCAGGTGGCTTGCAACAAACCTGGAGTTTCTAGGCAATGGCGTCGTGTTGTTTGCAGCACTATTTGCAGCAATTGGCAAAACACATCTTAGTCCAGGAACTGCTGGCTTCTCCATTTCATATGCTCTTCAGGTAACAGTAGTAAATGCCATGCTTGCCTTGCATCAAAATCAAATTTTAATTTCTGTTACCATTTCAATTTCTAAAAAAAAAAAAAAAAATCATTAATTCTTTCTGTGGTTTTCTAGGTGCCTTCTCCTCCCAAATCCTGCTGTCATTGCTGCGCATGCTCTGGGTTTCAACACACGGCTCCATAGCGATAACAAACCCAACACACCATATGCAGCAGCCATCTTTTTCCCTCCTGCCTCTGATCTCACACTTCAGTCACAGCATGCTCTGAGGAACTGAAGCATGTTCTCAGTGGTTTAAGAAACAGTCACACTAGCTTTTAGCATCCAATCAGTAGCATTTCAGGGGGAGCTGGCCAAGCTCTTTAACACAGCTTTATAACCACAGAGCCTTGCCAAGCTTACTTTTCAGCCTTTTAAGGGATAATTTCTTACGTAATTACCTGATGATAATGTCTCTGTAAATGACCTCTAAAACAAAGTAACAGGTACCTTGTGAGCACAGGCCAAAGTTCTTTTCTCTGCCCTAATGTTTCTGCTAGATAACTGGGGTTCTGAACTGGATGGTGCGCTCCTGGACAGACATTGAAAATAACATTGTTTCTGTGGAGAGAGTGGAAGAATACAAGAGGACTCCTAAAGAGGTAGCTGGCCAACTGTTCTCTTGTGCTAGTCAGGTCAATATCTCTGAAAATCATATTAGTAATTTTACTCTCTCACCCAGACAACTCTTCTGTTTTTGCCCTTCTGAACAGCCAGTTATATTTCCTTTAAAACACTGTAGCATTTGGTAGCATTGGTTTTACTCCAGCTGCCTAGGCTTGTTTTGTAACGTCTGATCATCATATTTCCTTACGACAGTTAAGCATTTGATTTGTCGTTAACCTAGCTTCACTTGGTAACAGTCATGGAATGAGCCGTGTTTTCTACCCGTATTTGGGAGTATTTATTGTGCGAGTTCTGATGCAACTTTGATAACTGATGGCTGCCAGATAGCCTTTAAGCCACTAAATCTCCAGTGCAATCATTTTTGCTCTGTAATCATTACAATTAAGTTATTTCTCAAAATGAGATCCTACAAAAGGAGACTTCTTCATAGTCCTATGTAGAGGGACACATTAATCTTTTTCATTGAAACACAATGTCAGAACTTGACATGCAAACAAATGCTTATCCACATTTTCAGTTAAGATGCCTGGGATCTTTGCACCAAGCAGAAAGCCAAAAGTTGCAATGTGAAAGAGGTCGTTTTCTCTTTTGGAAGGAGTAAACAGGTCAGCAGGAATTTAGCACAGATTTCTTCATAAGCTTCCTGTTTCAGTATGGCCAGTTCACTTGTTAATTTACATCAGCTTTATACACTGCTGATAGTTTTCATCTGTCTAGGCACCCTGGACTCTAAATGGCAAACTTCAAGGTCAAGCTTGGCTTACTGAAGGAAGAATTGAATTTAGAAACTACAGTTTACGATACAGGCCAAATTTGGAATTAGCTCTGAAGGGTGTCAATCTAACCATCCACGAAAAAGAGAAGGTAAGCAAGAGCTTTCAGAAAAGCTACAAGTGTGGAAAATGCCATTTGCTGAGAAATGGGCAGATACAGGCCCTGCCCCACACCAAGTTATAACAATGTGTAAGCATGGAAGTTGAGGGAAGGTGTGAGCCCTTTTCCATCAATCACACTGTACACCTCTTCTAGTAAACAGCAGTGTTTCCAGGATTGCTCCATGCATTAGACAGTTTTCTAAGTGAAATTGCCTTTCACAGAGAATTAGCAATTACAGCAAAGCCACTTCGCTTTTTAAATCTAGTGCCACATCAAGGCCCTCTTCTAGCTGGTGAGTCTTCTAGTTATTCTTCCCATTAAAGGCTTTCAAGGCTTACTTTCATACAAAACAATTACAAATGTGAAATGATTTAAGAATGTATCCATACACTACATGAGTCTTGAGCAGCCCTACAGACCTGATCTGTGCAAGACTGCCTCATTTCAAAGGCCATACACCAGCCAAGAACTACATGATAGGTCTTTCCAACTGTGGAAGGCTATCAACATCAAAAAAAAAACCTTTTCACTACACTTTACAGATTGGTGTGACAGGAAGAACAGGAGCTGGGAAGTCTACTCTTACTGTGGGATTGCTGCGACTAGTGGAAGCTGCAGAAGGAGCAATCCTAGTTGATGGACAAGATATTGCTCAGCTAGGTCTCCACGACCTTAGAACCAAGATCACTGTCATCCCCCAGGTATGACATCAACTTCCAAAATTTTTCAGAGCTGTAGTTCTCAACATGTAGAAGGGATTTAGAAAAATTCTGTGATAAGGGGAACATCAAGAAATTTCAAAGTTGGAAATAACCTCTATGCCATACTAGTCTCCCATTCAATATAACACTAACCACAGATCTGCACTCAGCAGAGAAAATTGAGAAAGCTCCTTTCTATAGTTCATCTCAAGAACTTGTGTCTCTGTGCTCAGGATCCAGTTTTGTTTTCTGGCACTCTAAGAATGAATCTTGACCCATTAAACCAATACACTGATGAAGACATCTGGACAGCTTTGGAACTGACTCAGCTCAAGAACTTTGTTGCAGATCTGCCAGATAAGTTGGAATATAAGTGCACTGACCGAGGAGAAAACCTAAGGTACCTTACACCTCCAAAAAGACAGTGGCAGGGCAATGCCAGCCTGAGGGCTAGGAGGATGGACAGCTAGCAGGACAGGTCTAGTTTATAATAAATAGATAAATAAATGGGTGGGGGGAACAATACCCAAACAGCCAATTACTGCATGATTGGCCTAATGACAGCATGAAATCAAATCATTAGGAGTGAAGTGGAGAACCTTTGAGACTGAATCACTGTGGTGACCTGTGTTTGTGCAGCACTTCATGTGCTGAAATGCTACTCCAAATGCAGATCTCCTGGCTGCTGCAGCAATACACACCTTTCATTTTCTTAGCTTGTTTCATACTGTTATCTGCAGTGCCACCAGCCTCAGTCGCCCTTTCAGGGAAAGCAATCACCCTTCCATTACTGTTTTCAAACTAATCATGTAGTCTGACCCCAGGGAAAAATGACCCTTAATTTACCATCCCTCCTCTTACTTGCAGCACAGGTCAGAAGCAGCTGGTTTGTCTGGCCAGAGCACTTCTTCAGAAAGCCAAAGTCCTCATTCTAGATGAGGCCACAGCAGCAGTAGATTTAGAAACTGACCTTCAGATTCAGTCTGCTCTGAAAACTCAGTTCAAAGAGAGCACAGTGTTAACAATAGCTCACCGGATAAACACCATCATGGACTGTGACAGGTAATATCTTCAGTCACTTTCCTAAGGAGGAAGGAAAACTCGGGCGACCTGAATGAACTAGACAAAAACCTCATTGTTAGTGAACAGTAATTCCCTTTCTGCCTTTTCTTGCTTAACCCTCAAAGCTTTGCTTTAGATCTTCAGAGCTATCTTACATCAGCCAGGCACCAGTAGGTCAACTGAAGATCATTTACACCTATACAATGCATTTCATGCTGTGTCATACCCTTTTTTCACTTGCTGACAGCTAAACCATGGTTGCAGCTCTTTGTTTCCTCTTACAATCATGAAGCTAAAAATACATGGTCACATGTAAAACTTGGCTGAATACCAAGCCAGTACTAACACTTATTTCAGAAACAAGTAGAAATGACTGAGTTTATTGCAGTTGCTGATGTCCACCCAAGCTTATAATTCCATTTTCACATTCACAGGATTTTAGTCCTGGAAAATGGTCGGATAGCTGAATTTGATACTCCGGAACAATTAATAGCTCAGAAGGGACTGTTCTATAGACTAATGGAAGAATCAGGTCTTGCCTGACTGACTCATGGAGTACACCATAATGCCACCACTATCACGAATAATTGATCTCTTAATTGAGCTGTCATCTTGGCTTCATTCTAAAATGCCTGACATTGAACTACATCTTGTTTGAGCTGTAACTGCAGTGACTAGATGAAAAGAGATGACTTGGGACACATGTCCTAAGGGAAATTATCAAAATGGAATTGCTAAGGTTTCCAGATACGAAAACTTCACTCTTCTCTTGAAGATGAGTCAGAATCTTGAACTTAAATGCCTTATTGCTTTTATGGTACAAAAAGAAACCAAAAGACTGCAGCATTTCCCATTGATGCTATAAGCGGAGCCTAAACACACTGCCATACTTACGGATTACACAGGTTGTTTTTAAAAGCCAAGAAGATTTCACTGAGAACATGAATTGAATTGGTAGCAAGGAAACATACTGTTTACATCTCATCCAAAATTCCAGGCAGAACGAACTGAGCCTTTTGCCAAAGTCTTACGGAATGATCACCAAAGCACTGCTCTTATACAGATGTGGTGGACTCCCAAGGCAGCAGCTGGATCTAGTCATCCAAAGTGCACAAACTCTGGAGAGTGAGGAATATAAAGTCAGAGGCCATTAAGCATGAGACTACACAGCTGCCCCTGGGCTGCCTGCTGTCACTGCTGGTGATCAGATCCGCTCCTTCCCCCTCCTTGACTGACTTGTATGGGACCTGACTGAAGCATGCCTGTGCAGAGGGCTGACAGCCTGCCTGAGGGAGGAGAGTCAGCCTAGGCTGGTGGGCAGCAGAGTGTCATCCATCTTGTTGGAAGGCTCGGAGCAGCCCCGACACCAAACACTGGTCAGTCATGGTGGCACACAGCCAAATTCTGACACCAGGATTTCCAAACTGAATTTGGTCAGAGGAATTTGTGTGGCAGTGTCCTCCCCCGATCCCTGCAGTGTGGCAGTCTGGAGATGGGCAGTTATCAAGGGTTCGCCGTTCAACCTGCTTCATTCCTGGCTTTCTCCTTGAGTGCGCGTTGACCTCCTGCACTTGCCACCCTGGCACTGCATCTCTCAAACCGAAATGGCTGCCTGAAGGAAAGCCTTCCCTGGCTTCCCACAGCCAGGGGACGGCTGTCAGAGCTGTTCCTAAGTCCTTCCTCAGGGACTGCTACAAGAAAACGTGACAAACAAATCACACTGTGAAGTACTGCTGTTTACCATGACTTTTGTTAAAGCATTTCATTTACTACAAAGTTGAAATAAAAACAGAATCAAGTATTAAAATGGCTCAAATCAGGAGTAATGTTGGAGAGAGTGGGAGAACTCAAACCAGCAAAGGTCAACTCAGATCAGCAAAACCCAGCAGTTTCTACTCCAACAGGTGCTCTTCACCCATGTTAAGAGTAGCTAACAATTTGTGGTGGACAAGTCTTCAAGATATCGAAGTCCAATGCCTGCTGCTATATTGGTGTTAAAATACTAGGAAGTTGTTTGTTTGTTTTATATATCTCTATTTTCTCCAAACCAATTTTTGTGGTTAAATAGAGTATCTTAAGGGGAGAGCCACAAAGATTCAAAGAGGTAAGTCATGAGTACCCTAGAGGTTTATCAGTGGATCTCACAGTGGAGCATTTGAAACTAGTAGGATGCAAGTTCAGGGTTTTGTTTAGCTGAGGTGAAGGAGAAACAGAAGCGCTGATGTTCCTGGGCAGTTCTGAAGCAGGCATCTGTTAACATACTGTGATCTCTGGTAAAAACATCTTTTAAATACTCGCTTTCCATTCGTAAGTTGATAATGAAGAAAAAAAACAGAAGGAGAAAATAATCCAAACATTCTTTCACACCGGTAATCTCTGAGCAGGTGCTGTTTAGCCATTGGCTTACAGAGCATGGAATGAACTGGAAAAGCACACAGCCTTTCTCTAGATATGAGCCAGGACGTTAAGTCTGGTCACTTACCTTTGGGTCTGATACATATTTGGCAGATTTTGCACAAAATGCACACAAATAGCCAGCAACATACACAAGTAACACTTGCAGTTTTCTCTCTTTTACCTACCTATAGAATCACACGACGACAAGCTATGGAGATCACACTCGTGGTAGGTGTTTATCTCTTCACCAGGAAGGGACCTGGGGGATGAGGACAGGATGAACTCAGTCCATGCCACAGCCATACACTGCAGGGAACTCCTGTTCTACAGCAGCTGGGTGAAGGTGCCCAGCTCACATCCTTCACAAGGACTAACGTTGTTCATTGTAATACACCCTTCCGTTGCAGTTTGCAATTCCTCTCCCCTAAGTGCTGGCCTTAGCTTTGCAACACAAAGGAAAATATGGGCATCATCATCAGGGCAGTCAAAGTAAGTAGATGAAATGGGTGTTTACTACGTGAGTCTGAGCTCAGTTGCTGGAATTCAGAGTCACATCCATGACTTTACTAGTACTTTTTTTTTTCTCTCCCCAAAGTGACTTCCAGAAGGAAGGCTTATTGCCCTGGGCTGCAACATCACTGGTCCCTGCTGGATGGCACCAAACTCCTTTGTACTGGGTATCAAGTGCCACCATGCTAGATTTCACTTACCCAAGTCTTGAAAACATTCCAAGCAAGCATTAGGTGTAAACACAAGCACAACAACGAAAACAGATTAAATAAGGAAAATGTACCATCTTTAATATCAGTTTTTAATGTCTTACCTTGCAGTAAGTTATATAGTTTTCTGCAAGCTGCTCCCAACAACAATGCCTGCAGGGATCAGTTCATGGACCTCTCTTTCCTAGCTGAAAATGGATCTCTCTCAGCTGTACTGCTCCTACCTTAAGGCACCCTGCAGACTACATGACACTGCTTGTACACAGAGGTTCTGTGGGAAGAAAGCTGCGTTTGTTATCTTTGTGTGCAGTACAGGTTAATTTAGACTGATTCTCGTCATGCATAGTGCAACGTTGTTCTAGTTACATTCATTTTTAAGATATTCATTTTTTTTATGGGGACAGGCTCACGAATCAAGGCAGCAATAGCACCAAGCACTGATGTGTGTTCAGGGAAAACAAAGGTGACGGCCCCAGAGCTGGGGCAGAACGATTTGTGCTAGCAAGTGTATAAATATATAAAACTGAGAGAACAGTAACGCATATTGACCACGCCACTGAGAAAGAACAAGACAAACACAGAGAGCAGTACTCTGACCCCTTGCTGCACTATTTACAAGGTTATCTGTAAATACAGACAGCCTTTTGGATATACAGTGCCCTGAATGATCACAAACAGTCCGCAAACAGGACTAAGAACATCCAGTGACACCTAGTGTGCCCAGCTTGACACAGCAAATGCAGTTTAAGTCATTCCCACAGACACAACTCCACTGCAAACGCTTTATACAGCAGAAGTTTAATTCTGCAAGTTCTGTATTTCAAACAGGTGTTTATTCCAAGTGCAGTTGCACTGATCTCACAGGACTTACTCACATATGTTAAGGCTTGCAAATCTCAGTTAATCAGCATGTGTGAAGACACCATTAGGAACCACTCTGTTCCCATTTGCTTCCATCTTTCCATCCCTTCCATCCATCACAAGGAAGTTAACAGCAAACCAGGATGCGTGGCAAAGGACATGGACACCATGGACAAGGGATCTTCTCTCCACAGCACCAATGTATTGATCCATCATTACTACCTCTGCACAGCAAAGTGCAGTACTCAAATTACAAAATAAACCAAGAGATGTGATGCACTCAAAGTTTCTTATCCACCCCAACAATCCCCAAGCATCAGTTTCTAGACAGCCTGGCTAGTCTCAGCAGTACCAGTAAGTCCTATTTTCAATGACTTTAAAAAAAAAAAACTGCCAAAGCTAAGCCTTTGTCAAACAGAAAGCAAGAAATGACACCTTAAGTTGTCTTTCAAACTTTTTACTGCAAGTTCTTTGTAAATATTTGTATAGTCATTACAAAAAATACCAAAGAAAATTTCAGTCTACTCAATTTCAGAGAGTCATAATTTACAAAAAAAAAATAAATACTTTTACTCTAAAGAAGACAATTTCCTAGTATTAAGGTCAGCAACATCACATTCACAGAAGTCCACATTCTCAGAGCACTGAATATTTGAGTCCATCTGCCTTAATTAGCCTTCTTCCAGCATTTTCCTTTAACATAAGACTAATTAGAACATGAAAAATTAAAATTTTTTCCTTGCCACAGAAAACTGAACATTCAAAGATCTCGAAAACCACACTGCTAACTGAGTAGTTAGACCCCTCTGACACACAACTTTGAAAACAGTAAAACAGTTCTTTGCTTTTTTTTTTTTTTTTTGGTGTTTTTTTTTTTTTGGTTGGTTGTTGATGATTGTAATTACTGTAACAGAACAGTTTCCCAGAAGATTTAAGAGTCAACAGCAGCAGCATGAAGGGCATGTTTCTTCAATGTAAGGCTAACGGTCCTTGATGTAGCAGAACTTCTGTTAAAGCACAGACCTGCCAAAGCCAGAGGTGTCACAATCAGAGCCACACCAAGCTTGCAGCCCCTGCTCAGGTCAATCCTCACTTCTCAGCCTAGCCCCACAGGCATAACCAGAATTCTCTACCCAAGTCAGTATTCCTGAGTGAACTGGGTGTAAAATGACGTACTGCATACTGCAACAGACCAACTGATGCAAGAATTGGGTTCTGGAGTGACTGCCATTCCTAACACACTTCAATACTGTTTTGAAGTTGACAGTGCTTTTTCACATCAGCACTACTGACAGTGAACTTGCTGCTACACAATGTAAACACATGTGAAACCTGCAGGAGAACGCATGAAAGCATTAACCATGTACAGTAAATGCCATCATAAGAAAATCTGACACAAGCATTATTTCACAAGAAGAAAATCTTTGGACTATAGGAATATATGCCACAAAATGTTCCAAGTGCATCCCACAATAGATGGCTCATGAAATGAGGAATCAGCAAATAAGCAAATAACTAGGATTTGCAAAAATACTTTGAACAAAAAGAGGTTTCAAGACATGAGAGCAGATGAAAAGAAAAAGCTTTTATGAACTTCTCTGATGAATCACTCCACCTTACATTTGAGCATATAATGACAGATGTCAGGCAAGAACAAAAGTCTCTTAAGTGTGTTGCACAGTCTATGTTCTTCTCCTAAAGCTGGCTAAAATCAATACACAGGAGTGGAAAAAAAATATTGCATTTTTATGTTACTTCCATTGCTGCGCTCTGGCTGACTTCATTAGGTCTGAAACTGAGCTGTACAATTCACACCAGCCCAGGGGAAGTTACAGTTCTTTGAATGCGTCATGGCCTTTTTCCCCCATCACGTTCAAAGCCTATGCCAAACCTGAATCTTTGGCCATGCTATAGAAAAGGCCTTTTGCCTGAAGTAGCTTGTCTGGGCTGTCACATTCCACGACTTCGCCTCTGTCCAGGACTAAAACTCTGTAAAACAACGTTAAAAAAAAAAGTCACCAGAAGGTCAATCCATAATGTCAGTGAATATGTAGTATATGCAGGCAGAGAAGTTGACTGTAGCACACAGCCACTCCATGCAAGGGAAGACAGGCCAGACAATGAGCGAAGAGAGGAGTTCACCCTCTGTCCTTAGGGCCCTCACTGCAGAAGGCCTGTCTGGCCTACTTCTTATGCAGCACATTTACTCAGTTACCTGCAGGCAGACATAGGACTTGTGAGAGCACTCTGAGACAGACAGAAACTAGGTGGCAGCACTTCCTCTCAGAAAAAGAGTCCCTGGGACATTAGGAGGTTTAGGATAACCTTTCCCTAACACCACACCATGTCGGCTGCTTGTTAGGCAGCTTCTGCTGACAAAATACAGACAGACATACAGCTTATGCAGAGCAAACACACAACCAAGTTTAAAGGGCAAGACGCTACACTCAAAGTCAGTTCACAGCTCAAGCAGTGCCTTCAGCTACCTCCAACCAGCTGGCCAGGCAGTGCAGAGATGCTGGCCAGGCCCTTAGTCAGGTGCTGCTGCATATGGCAATGCTGGCTGCCACGAGTGAACTGGGTGTTAACCTGGTGACAGCGCTGCTGGTGCTGTGCCTGGCATGGGCAATGCTTGTCTCTTATCTTTCGCTATTGACAGTGCAAAGAAAGGTGAACAAAAGCACACAACGTTATCAGTGGTCACTTTGCACTCTGCCATACTGTGATAAAAAGGACAAGAGAGCTTAAAATTGAAGCTGTAAGACAAAAACTCTGCCCCCATCACACCTTCACAAGGCTGCTGATCATATAAACTGAAAGCAAAATTGAGGGAATAAGAAACATCAAATAAACTTCAGATAAGGGCTGCACCTTCCCCTCTGATTCCTTATGCTTCCTGTCCCCAGTTCATGTGCTCCATAGAACTGATGCCTCACCCAGCTGTGCCTAAATTAGGGCAAGACTCAGGAACAGATTCCTGTTGAACTCCTCGCCTCCTTTCCCTTCCTGGTTTGCCTGGGCACAAATGGCACAACAGCAGCGTGCCAGAGGAATCCGAGGAGCTCCACGAGCCAAGCACAGCCACTGTAAGCCAGAACAAACACACACAACCCATCTAAACCACAATTTCAGCAGCTCTGTGGAGAGATGGCTAAAAATGCACCGGTCGGCATTTACCCAGCACAATACCTATTTAAGCAGAGCACAGTACAGGTCACACACGCCATTCTTCAAGACAGGAACAGTCTCACTTTACCTCGTGTAGTCCATGATTGTGTTCAGGCGATGTGCTATAGTTAAAACAGTACATTCTTCAAATTGAGACTTTATTGTTGACTGTATGAGGTTATCTGTCTCAAGATCAACAGCAGCTGTGGCTTCATCTAGAACTAGGATTTTGGACTTCCTGAGCAGAGCTCGTGCCAGGCACACCAGCTGGCGCTGACCCACACTACACAGATGGGATAGGAGGGTGGAGAAAAAAAAAGTCAGAGCATGTTTACAGCATTCTTTTTGAACCCCAGCAATTCCTGTAAAAACTCTTCTAAAGTATAGGTGCCAAGAATCTAGCAGACAACCCTGTTACCACTCAAAAAGCAAGCTAAGAAAGGAGGTTGTAGTGAGGGGGTCGGCCTCTTCTCCCAAGTAACCAGTGATAGGACAAGACATAACAGCCTCAAGCTGTGCCAAGGGAAGTTCAGGCTGGATATTAGGAAAAATTTCTTCTCTGAGGGAGTGGTCAGGCATTGGAACAGGCTGCCCAGGGAGGTGGTGGAGTCTCCTTCCCTGGAGGTGTTCAAGAAACATGCAGATGTGGCACTGAGGGCCATGATTTAGCAGACATAGTTGTGTTATGTTGACAGTTGGACTAGATGATCTTAGAGGTCTTTTTCAACCTATATGATTCTATGATTCTAACAACCCTCGCAGAAAAGCTGCATCTCGTGGGCATGAACCACTGCAAGTTCAGAGCACTACCATAAATAGCAGGCTGCTGCTGCCAAAATCCTTTCCAAGATTGCACGAGCTGGGAAGCCAAATATTACAGCATGCTGAGTATTCCTTAAATTCCCACACTTGAGAGTTTAAAGCATATTTGATAAAATCCATTTGGTTGTGTGGTCATGCATTAAGAATTCCCCAACTTCTCCCCAGGTTCTCATACAATGAAAAAACAGCCACCCACCATCAACCACAAACAAACAAACAAGAAAAACACACTGCTATTGCTAGGTTCTAGGTATGTATTATGCAAAGTGAGCTCTAAGCTTTCTGTAAGCAGGAAGTCTAGCTGCAGACTGGGGCGCATATACACACACGTATTTTCAGTTCTCATTTAACTCTTAGGGCAATTTTCACAAGCACCATTTTTTGGCTTACCTGAGGTTCTCTCCGCCTTCAGCACACTCATGATTAAGTTTATCAGGAAGGGATGATACAAAATTTTTCAGGTGAGCCAGTTCCAAAGACCTCCAAATGTCTTCATCAGAGTGTTGGTCAAAAGGATCAAGATTCATACGTAGAGAGCCAGAAAACAGTATTGGATCCTAATCATAGAAAGACATAATTGACAATCCACACAGTACTGCAGACTCCAGCAAACCTTCAGTCAGAAACTCACAAATCCAGAAAAAAACATACAACTTCGCTTTTACTGGGCTGCTGATTTAAAGCATGAGCACTTCCTGCCTAACCTTCTGTCAGAAGCAGACTGCCTGCAGGGCACTGTGGGACCTCTGAGCAGGTGTTCAGCTGGGGTCAGCCCTTCCTACTCAGGCTAAGCTGCCTATAGTGCTTAAATAATCATCGTGGGGTGCTGACAATGCCTGTGTGCCCAAAGACCACAGTTTTGCTTCCACATCACAGCTCAGTGATAGCCAAGCTCCTAATTGTTACCCAGCACAATTGAAGCCAGTCTAGAAAAGAAAAAAAGTTTGCAAGTGCATGAAAGAGCATAGTAAAATGACTCAATCTCACAGCTACAGATCAGAAAAGGAATAAATATATCCCCCTAAGTACACTGCAGAAACTGCACCATTACAATATGAGCTCTGGTAATGGCAGGATTTCACACCTACCTGAGGAATGATGGTGATCTTGAACCGCAAGTCATGGAGTCCTATCTTTGCAATATTAATTCCATCAATAATGATTTCTCCTTCAGCTGCTTCATTAATCCGAAACAAGCCTAAAGTAAGGGAGGATTTCCCAGCTCCTGTTCTCCCTACTATTCCTATCTGTTGGAAAGGAATACAGCAACAATTTACCCTAGGGCAGAGTTAAAACATTTCCAAGAGTCTACTCAAACAGATACTGTCAAAAGATTATGTTTGTTGGGCTGTCAACATCCCAAAACAGTGCAACTAGCTGTGGCTGATCAAACAGGATGGAAAAAAAAAATAATAATAAAAAAAAAATCGCTGCCTATGAAGAAAAGTAATCTCAAAATAGCAATCCACTCATTCAGTTTTCAGTTTCTGTGGAAAGGCAGATGGAATCAGAGAGCGCCAAAGACTCTCTAACAGTGTTTTTTTCTTTTCATGCTTCACAGTTACAATTTGACTTGACCTTCAATCTTCTCTTTAAATTTATACCAAATTCATAGCAGAAGCACTTGGTTTCATGCTATATATTTTGCTTTCCAGTTAGACTAAAAGTCTTCACCAATTGCTTTCTCTTTTTATGAGAAAAATGATTTTAAAAGATGGCTACTTTGGTTCGTTGATACATTTCTTGCTATCGGCCTTTTCCAGTCCTGAGGTTGTATTCTGCCTGTATTTGTATGTAGAAANAGCTGGATACTACAACTAAAGAAGCCTGGTAGCAGATCTGTCTCTCAGGTATTTTTTATGCTGCCATGCAAGACCACACTATTATTAGACATCAGCGAATCCACTCAGGATTGAGATGGGCCCACGTGAGAGCAAGCAGTAGACACACACACAAATCTGTCTCCATCACAGTTCAGCCAAATCCAGAGAATCTACCCTGAAGTTCCAGTATGTCCTGTAGAGATAATTGCAACTTTTGTCTCACCAGATTAGAGCTTCCCCCTCTACTTGGAGCTCATTTTCCTGAGGCTAGTAGGGACCCCTCTGCAAGCTGTAAACTTCTTTGCTTATGGCAAACCAACTAGCAAAGCAGCTCAAAAGTTCCTCAGATGGAAAGAGAAGATAGCTTGAGCCTCACTGTCTTACGAAATGAGACCAAAAGATACTTCACAAACCCACATAATAGGTATTGTTTATCCCACAATGCTGATGTCCCTTGAAAAAAAGGTAAGGGCTCACTGCAGCTGCCAGACACACTGAGACTGACTCTACAGAAGCTCCTCTTGTTCTCAGGGACCTAAGACTGTTGCTACAGAGGAGGATTAGACCCCTCTTTGACTTATAACATGCTTATTTATAAAACAGTAATGGCCTGCTATTAATTCAGATTCATTACCTTCTCACCCCCATTTATGGTGACATTTATATTTTTCAGAACCAAATCCAAGTCGTCCCGGTAACGCAAGCCATAGCCTCGGAACTCAACCTTCCCCTCCTCGGGCCAGGTGCTCGCTGGGGCAGTTTCTTCAATACTCCACTCAGCCTGAAACAACCACACAAGAGTTTCTGATCAGTTCCTCTTTCCTCCAGACACAGGCTCAGAGGATTTAAGAAAAGCAATTAAGAAAAAAATCCTTGTTATTTTGTAACTTGCAAAAGGAACTGTGACGATAATAGGGAAAAAAGGAAAAGAGCTGCCCCAAGGCAGATGAACAGTGTATGTAGACAAGGGCTTCGTTATCACAAGTGCCCATTGCTAGATAAGGCTCGTTATCACAAGTGCCCATTGCTAGATAAGGCTTCCTCTCACAAACAGCAGAATTGCAGAGACAGCTTGTATTTAGATCACCTGTTTGCCCACCACCACCACAGTAACGAAACCATCGGGAAAGCCAAGCGTGCAACTAGAAGCAGTTCAACTGAGACAAAGATTTGCAGGCTGGCAAAGTCAACAGCTGCTGCCTTAACCTCCCAAAGAAGGGGGAGAGAACACACTCTACCATATTTACTGCCAGCGCCAAACAAAGAGGCTTTTAACCATATGAACATCAGTCTGCTACCAGACCCTGAGAAAAAGGTTTGGCTGCAAGAACAGTGACACAAGTCAGCTTATCTAGTGACAGGCATGTCAAAGAGGAGCCACGGGAACTGTGACCTGTAGCCAAAAGGGGCACAACTACAGATGCAATGACATGACAAGCAATTTGAATTAAAACAAAAAGGTAGATCCTCTTTACTCCCCTCACTGAGAGCAAAAAGAGAAACAAAAAATGGTTAAGCACTTAAAAAAAAAAAAAAAAACACATTTGCACAAATCCACTGGTTAACCCAAAGCAGAACGACATGCTTCCTAAATAACAAGCTATAAATATTGGTGTAGACACCTCAAGAACATGCACTGGAACTACCCCATGGTACATTAAGTGTTCCCTGTGGAACACTAAGATACAGCCTGTCCTCAGAGGGCAATGAGAGCACTACGCAATAGCAACTCCCTCAGCCCAGAGGACATGTCCAGCTGCACTCTCCAAGCCATTTACCAAGCTGAGGGTGACAACTCAGAACAGGGTGCTGACTTCTACACAGAAATGAATGGAAGAAAGCACTGGTCCAAAGGCACCAGGGAGGGTAAACTGAAAGGTCTGACAAGGAAGAAGAGACCTCTCATCTGGACAGCTGCCATCATCTTAACTGAGTGAATTATTCTGCTGCCATAGCACATGAGGCCTGGCCACCTGGACTCATGGAGCCCAAAGGGGACATCAGTGTCCTGGCTCCGAGGGGATCTCCAGGAGCCTGCCAGTTCTCCTGTCTTCCATAGCTGACCTCAGAATTGAGGCAAAGACTTGCTCTCTCAAGCTGTGCAGGTGAGTTGTGGTGACCATGGGAACTGGAGGTGACGCAGAGCACAGGAGACCAGCCTCAGGGCATCACTTTCAAACAGATAGCGTTCCAGAGCTAATGAGGAGAAGGGCTGATTGCTTCTCCACTGGAATTGCTTCTCCACACAAGCTTGTCTACTAAGTACAACAGAAACACGTCAGCAGCAGATGTTCTAGATGACAAGGGATAAAGCACTAAGGCAACTAGCTTCCTTACAGACTTGTTCACAACACCCAGGTAGGCTGCATGCAACCTCATGTCAAATGAGACAACTGCAAGTCCTGGGAAACATCCATCAAGTGCTAGCTGTGGCAAACAACTCACTGTACCTCCTTCTCCATTTCAGTATATTCTTTGACTCTTTCTACAGCAACAATGTTGGTTTCCAGCTCAGATGACATACGAACTAGCCAGTTTAAGTATGCTGTAATCTGCAAGAAAAGAAGATGAAAGGCAATTTACAGTAAACTTGTTACCTGCAATTAAAAAAACCTTGTTCCTTATATTAGCTTTCCCTCCAAAGCCTGAGCAAGATTCTGGCTTTCTGATGCAGCCAGGTGGAGGGCTTCTTTTGTTGTTGATTTTAATAAGGCATAATCACCTGCAGTGAGTAGGACACTGAAAGGCCAACTAGTCCTGGGCTGAGCTTGTTGCGTGCAATCACTGCAAACAATGCTGCAAAGAGAACAATGCAGTTCCCCACATACTCCAGACGGACCGCCAACCATCTGCAATACAGAAAGACATAATGCATCTTCCTAGTAACATCCACAGAGAATTGGGAACGCAGTCAGCTAATCTTCTGTCACATATCCTGTTTTTGAAAAGATTAGTAACATAGCATCTGAATACTGCCAGTGACACAGGAACTGGAAGGTATTTGATATTCTGCTCCAGCAGCATGCAAACTAGAGGCATTCAACATAAACCTTTCAGAGGCATTAATTCCTGTTTTAGTTCAGAAAGCAGATGTGATTACATGGGGATCAATGAACCAGAACTTCAAAAAATACTACCCAGAAGTAAGGCAGAAACTCTCACAAAGAAGAGATATTCAGAATTAATCTCAATTCCATCTCAGACAGTACATCCACAAACAGGAATACCCACAAAGTTTCCCTACCCCGAACAAACACACTGACAGGTGACTGATAAGGTGCAAAGCAATAGGACCATACCCTCTCTCTTTGTAACTGCCTTTCAGTATTTCAGCCCCACCATTACCTGTTAGCAACAATGCTTGGATAATAAGCTTTCTGATTTTCATCCACTTTCATGTCGTTCTGCTTGATGAAACGTTTCTGCTCCTCAAAGGCTCGAATTACGCTGACTCCCAGGAGGGTCTCGTTGAAGTGAGAATACACAGGAGAACGACTCACAGACTCAAGGCGCTTGAGCTGTCGCGAAGTGGCCACATAAAATCTCTGCAAATCAGAATATAAAAATTATGATTACATCCAGATTACATTTGACAAGACAGAGGGAATCACAGGAGAGTTCCCTGCCCTTTGGGCTGTTAGTGACAGACATTCAACTTACGAGAAATATATGCCTTCTCCAAAACCTCTAAGCTTAAAAAGACCAATACATGTAACACCCTTAAACTGCCATTAAACAACTGCCAATCAAACCACCTCATCCATGGTAGCCACTACCGCGTTTCTCTTCTCTGCAAACTTACATCAACAGTACAAAATCCTGAGTCATGCATCATTGCCTTTAAGCTTACCAGTAGAGCTTTATAGATTCACTAATTCAAGCGTCAAAGCCAGAAACCAGCTTCTTCTCTCACATCTGTACTGGCTCTACCAGATACCTAACAGTACAGAAAAGTGAAGCAAGCACATCTTGTGTATACAAAACAGGAGCTAAAAGTTGCCTTTGTTCCTCTCGATCTGTAAACAGTTTTCTAACAAAATGGGCACATCAACAGAAATGCATACATAAACCTCTAAAGGCTACTCCTTCAATTTGGAAGAAAGCTTTAGAAAAGCCCACACATCTTCCATATATGGCCTCTAAGCAACAAGCTACATACAGTTTGCCTTGAAATCTAATGGTATTTTTGTAAAGCCTGTTTAGGTACTTAAGGATTAGCTTCTGCACAGAGAAGTAATTTTAGACTTGACAACATAAGGAGATGCTCTGAAGTCAGCTAACCAATAAGCCATGCAAAGCACCGTCAGTCAAGCATGACACGTCAAACATTAAAGTCCATCCTAGTCCAGAGCCATAAAAGAACTGTACTATATAACGGAGAAGCAATTTCTGGTCCAGCTGACACTGGCCAACACCTCCTACCTGCACAAGCAAGTAGAGAAGTCCCAGAGGTGGAATAATGGCAGCAGCTATAGGTGTAGCCAGCAAAATGATGATACAAGCCCCAATCACATTAAAGGTTGAGCCCATGAACATCTTGATGATCGGTGGAATGGTGGAGTCAATGGTATCTATCTCCTTAGAGAAACGGTTCACCAAGTTCCCACTGGGTGTACGTTCAAAGAAACTCATTGGAGACCTGAGGACATTGTGCAGCAGGTTAAGGTGCAGGTGTCGTGAAGCAAATATTCCCCCTATTGACACAGCCATCGAGTAGCCAAATACGGCAATACCTGGAAAAGAAGACTTGTTTTTAACTGCTCTCATCTCTCATGCAAAACATTTTCCTTCATTCTGTCAGCACTTAGAATTGGCACAGCTCTAGTACAATAATCCTGAAAAATTGAGTCCATTACAGTTAGACTTGCTGATTGCTTTAAGTAATTCAAGAACTTTTTCAGTGAAAGCAGCACATTACTGTCATGGAAAAAATTGTTTCTCTGTTAGAAAACCTGTTATATTTGAGCACTTTCCCTGCGTAAAGGGCACTTGACTTTAAGGTAGAATTTAATTTTTATTATAGGATTTTTATGGCAACTCTGAAGTGGGCTGTTGCACACCCTACTTGGGGTGTTACACTTCACGTTAAACAAGTTTTGACCACAAAAAGGACACAACAAAAGACACTAAGCTGGCCTCCCCACAGTACCTTGGACACGACCTCAAACAGTCAGAGGAACCAACTGGCAGCTCAGCCAGGCCAAGGCTGCAACTCAGGTAGCACAGCCATGGCCTCCTGTGACACTGTCCGTACAAGCCAGGTTAGCACAGTTTCTTTTGACAGGTCAAAGATCCCTTTCTCTGATCAGGCGTTATGTTACTTGGCTCATCAGCCCTTGCAATCATTTTTTTTTTTCTCTTTCTGTATGAATGAAAGCAAAATTCAGTAACTGAATAGGCTGAATACTTTTATATGGTGGTGTGCTTGCTGTTGTTTGTTGGTTTGGGTTTTTTGTCATTGTTTATTTGTTTTCAAATTCATCTTTCTGTGGAATAAAAACACTTAGCCATTAGCAAACTGCTGCTGCATTTCTGGGAATACAAGGTCACCAAGAGCATTAGAAACATTCTGAACCAGCTAGTCTTAAAACAGGTAAGACCAGGCAAACCTTGAGAAATGCCAAGTGCTCCGTACACTCCCAGTCTGACATTCGTGTACTGCTGTGTCCCATTGACAACAGGATCATCTGTCCACAAACTCAGCCAGTAGTTGGAAGCCAGGGAGGCTATATGGTTACACATGAAGAGGAAAACACTCAGGAAAGAGATAAAGAGTCCAATAGCTTTCATGTAGTCCCAGTACACTGTTGCCTTGACCTGAAAACAGGAAGGGCAAAAAAAAATTATTTTTTTTCATTTTGCATAGTAAGTTTCAAAGCTAAATGTTGCCTTTTCTCCAATCCCTATTAAAGGTTAATATTCCTGCACTAAGCCACAAAAACATGACAATTACACACTATAAAGCCACTGCCTAGAAATGCAAGCTGCAAGACACTCTATGGAGACATGCCAAATCCAATATTCCCCCATGGCAGGCGCACATCATCTTTCCCTTGTCTTCCAAGGGAAGGGAAGGGAGAGCACTGCCTGAAGTAACACAGAGCATCAGTGGCAGAGCCAAAAACTTCCCTGGGGAGTTCCAGGTATTGTCTCTCTCTTTTTACCACAAGATTATATAGCCTTTAACTAAACCTTTGCTCCACAAGGTTTGTGTTCTATGATCTATTATAAAACAGAGGGCTGTATCAACATCACCAGTGTAACTGCCACTTTCTCAGAAACCTCACTCTCAGGTTTCTCAAAAAGCCCTGGGTATCCTGGGATTAGATACCCATGTCTACAGTGGAAACTTGGCTTAAACTCAGTGCTGAAGGACAGATTTCACTAGATACTTAATTTGTCACAACTTTGTAACCTCCTTCTGAAGAAAAAAAAAAAAAACCTGCAAGTTTTCCATTTCTTTTAAGCTTGGATGGGGTCAGGTTCATAATCTTAAAAAGTTTTGATGCCAGCATTCCTTCTGCAGATAACCTGGGGCTCAGCTTTGGGAACAGAGGGCACAGAAATACTTCCATGAAATGTTACAGAACAAGCAGCAAGTCCAAGAATCCACTCAGTCCTTTCTCACCCCAGCTACATGGTCTTCAGAAGCTATTTTTTTCCCCTCAATCATGCGTATTTTTCTGAAACTGAAATAGGACACAGGAAGTGGGAGCAGGAGACCTTACCCTCCCAGTCTTTGCTGTGTCAGCCTCCGTCAGTTTCCAGGAATTCTTTTCAGCAAGTGGCTTCTGCAGTTCTGCTGTGCTGCTATGGTGCTGTGACTTCCCCGTCTCTCTGCTGTACGTTGAAGAGTTACTGAGCTGCCTGTTTAAAAACATGAGGGTTTTTTTGGTCTTGAAAAATACAGGCCAGATGTTTACTTAATAAACAGACTTCAACAGCCTATGGCTGCAAGTCACTAGCTTGCATTACTCTGGTGATAATCAGTTTCCTGATCAGCCATCATCTGGTAAGTGATTACCATTGGTTTTTTCCTCCCCTGACAGTGCGCTTCTAATCCTCCCTGACAGCATTCAGTTCTCAAGTAGCTACCTTCAGATAAAGCTAACTGGCAAGGTAGTCAAATCCTGGTTGAGCAATCAAACTCCAGAAAGAAAAATGCCTTTAAAAATCCTATCATCATACACAGTGCTGCTGCTGAAATGCAAAAACAGTGTCACCACTGGCATCAACAGAGGCTCTTTTACTCCCACACCCTCATAAACTTCCAGAAATACAGCATCTCTAGAGTGCCGTAAAAATAAAACATTGACTATGAGATGATGATGGGAAGGTATTGTCAGTGATTGCCTTTGGCGCCTCTCAAGCATAACAGCAGCTATACTATGTCAGACTAAAGGTCCACATAGCACTACATGCTGTCAGTTGTCAGACCCTTGGAAAAAGTATTAAAGCTGGTCTGGCCAATACAGTACTTGCTACGTTATGCAAACCAAATCTATGGTATCTTGCAACAACACAACTGTTTGTTCACATGGAAAGATAAGTAGCCTGAGAGTACATCACCATGATAAAGGGAAGGGAGAGTATTTGTCCCTAGATCAACTTTATACACCAGGTAAAACCATGCTAAAGGGGTTCCACTCCAGGCAGCATTCATTTAATTGCCTTCCACAACAAACTGTGTGCAAATTCAGTGCACATCAAAAAATAGGCTTAGAGTGCCCTGAGATCATAGAATCATAGACTTCAGAGATCACCTAGTTCCAGCCCCCCTGCCGTGGACAGGGCTGCCAGCCACCAGCTCACTAGATCCAACTGCCCAGGAACCCTTCCAGCCTGGCCTCGAACACAGCCAGGGATGGGGCAGCCACAGCTTCTCTGGGCAGCCTGTGCCAGCGCCTCACCGCTCTCTCAGGGAAGAATTTCTTCCTGATGTCCAACCTAAACCTCCCCTCTTTCAGTTTTAGCCCATTGCCCCTTGTCCTACCATAATCCACCCATTCAAAAAGTCGGTCCCCCTCCTGCCTGTAAGCTCCTTTCAAGTATTGGAGGGCCGCAATGAGGTCTCCCCGGAGCCTTCTCTTTTCCAAGCTAAACAATCTTCCAACAAATGGACATAACCTATAGTATGCCCTTGTTTTGGAAGAATGAATATGAAACATTTATTCAACAGTAATTTTCAATACCACACACTGTGGTTGAACTGGAATACAGCAACTAGTTGAGACTGGAAACTTCAAAGTCAGCCAAGAACTAAAAATGCAAAAGATAAAGGGACTGAGCAGAAAAGTAATGAATTTTGATGTACTAAAATGGAGTAGTGGTATACTACAACTGTAGGTAAGTATTTCTTCCAATAAATTACATCATATTGTAAGAGCTTATCTGCACACCCACAAAAGAACTCAGAAAGACAATGGCAGGTGAGGGGACACCAAGCAACCTTCTGAACTGCTCCCAGGGCTGTCACAGGAGACAGCAGCCCACCAAAGGCCCATTTGCAGAAGCCCAAGGACACACAAAAGTGTTGGCTATGGGCCATGCCTGTCACGCACATACGTGGTGCGTACAGGTGCTCTGTGTGTGTATGCTTGCTGAGAATACATCTTCAGCCTCAATGCTGACTGGACCTGAAGCCATGGAGCAGCAGCAACCTCACTTCTTTCAGGCTGCTGGATCTGACATGTTTGTTCACAACTGAGTAAGAGGGCAGGAAATAAAAAAAAAAAAGTGGGTGGAGGGCAGTGGGGAGGAAGAGAAAGAGAAACTGAAAACCTATGCATCAGCTTTCCAGGGGCTTCATTCACAAGCACTCCATTTTCTACAGGCTTTCCTTCCTTTCCAGATGGACTACTTGCATCTAGGGGGAGAAAAGAGAAAGTAAACAAGTAAATATCAAAGTTGTAGTGATGAGATACAAAGGTTTAATTTTGATGATGAATGCCAGATGCAGTCCTGGTGAGCAAACAAATGGTAGAACACAAGGAGTATTTACATACAGTAACAGATCAGATGAGCTAATCAGCTTAGTTCCGCTCCCAACAGGATTAGTTATCAACACAGAATATTTATTTTTCTGTTTTCCTAGTAAATATAGCTCAGTAATAATTTACGAGAACATACTTGATGTTACAGCACAAAATATGAAGTTGCACTATAACACTGGTGGAAAAAAAACACTCCAACCATCTTCTGCTTTTCAAACCATATCTTTAACTCAGTTAACCATGAATTAATTTCATTTTAGAACACAGTGAGGAGACATTCTAGTAAATGGTGTAGAACTAGAAAAACAGATGGCAGGTGCCATTAACTTTGAGCCTTCTTGCAAAACATAGCAGAAAGCAGTATGCAGAAGCCCCATGTTTTTAAGCAACCACAGGAATTAGATTCATTTAAGCAAAAATATGAATGTCACTAAATAGAAAGAGAAAAAAAAAAGTAAGTTCTGTTAACCCACAACATGCCACTTGTACCAAGATGCAGAACACACAAGACAATTGCCTAAAACACTTCACAAAAACTGTCAGCTTGAATTAATAAGCTTTCTCTGAGCAACTTAATTCAGTGTAAAACCATGAATAAAACTTCTAGGTTCAAGTCAGGTCACCATTTTCCTAATACAAATTTCTTTGACCCCTAAAAAATTACTGATAATTAGGTGGACCTCTATTTTCACATATGAAAGTTAATTCAGAATTTGTAACCAAAAGAATTTTGCATTTCATAGAATCATAGAATGTCTTGGGTTGGAAGGGACCTCAGAGATCACCTAGTTCCAACCCCCTGCCGTGGACAGGGCTGCCAGCCACCAGCTCACGAGATCCAACTGCCCAGGAACCCATCCAGCCTGGCCTTGGACACAGCCAGGGATGGGGCAGCCACAGCTTCTCTGGGCAGCCTGTGCCAGCGCCTCACCACTCTCTCAGGGAAGAATTTCTTCCTGATGTCCAACCTAAACCTCCCCTCTGTCAGTTTTAGCCCATTGCCCCTTGTCCTACCATAATCCACCCATTCAAAAAGTCGGTCCCCCTCCTGCCTGTAAGCTCCTTTCAAGTATTGGAAGGTCGCAATGAGGTCATAGAGTTTATGCAGATTAAAAAAAAATAAGATCACCTGCATCTATTAAAAAGATACACAGGAATAATAGTGTAGATTTAGAATCTGAAAACTGCCTTTTATTTTTTTTTTAAATAAGAAAGCAAAATATATGCATAAAACAGTTCATCATACACTAAGGCTGGGCTGCTTGAACTTAAAGCTGTTCCCTCCTGTATCACCAAACTGAACATTGGTTCATTGCTCTAAAAACCCAAAGCTAAATTGTTTGGTGTGGTCCAAAAGCAGGAAAAAAGAGCAGAAACAATGGCAAAAAGTACAAGCTTCAATAATTACGTTCCTATTTTTCATTATATGAATGACAGCAAAGAAATAAGAGACTTGGCTATTTCAAGCACCTGACATGCTTTCTTTCAAAGGGCTCCCATATGAAAAACAGCAAGCATTCCAGTCACATCACTTGAGAGCATCACTGAAGCTCTAAACCCACATGAACAAAACCACAAGTAAACCATCTCCCTTAACAGCTCTTATATTTGATTTATTGTTGTAGGCTAAAAGGATTTCGTACTTACACTGCATTTACCTCTTGAGAGAGAAAAGTACTCAGACTGCCATCGTAAATCCAGCACAAATATTTAAACACAAGAGAACAAAAAGGACCTTCAGGTCTCAACCCTAAGCTCTCCCTCTCATTGCACTCCTAAATGCAGAGGGGGAGATGCACTATTCCAGTTTATTTGAAGCTTCCTCATGAAAATGTTTGAGATAAAGAATCACTGTTGACGAATTAGTTATCCACAGGCTGGTACCCAAGTTATTGTAGTATCACACACACAGACAATTAACATGCAAACCAAGCAAATACCTTGTTATGTAGCTGAAATTCTTCTAATAATGACTCAGTCTCTTTTGTAAATGAAGTACAGCTACTAGTATTGCTCCACCACAAGCACTAGTAAAAGCCACATGGCAAAAAAGCAGTTACCTGATTCCAGAGGCTGAATCGTTCCTTCTAACGAAGGATCTGAGTCTAAAAGCATATATAATTAACTTTTTCCAGAACACAACCATTTTCAACCTTCACAAGCTCAAACTCAAAAGCAGCACAACCTAAACCATAAAGACATGTGAACACTGAGGCAGGATCAAATGAACTAAAATGGATCATTTTAATCCCACTCCTTGGATTAAAACAAAAAAAGGCAACTTAGAGGGAAAAAAAGAAATCCAAACTATACGGCTGCAAGTGATGAATCGTAAAACTTCCTTGTAGATATGCACTAATGGGGAGTGGGGAGCAAAATCAAAAAGCACCTCTAAGGCAACCTCATATTGACAACTGCAGAAAAATCCCAGTATACACGAGGAACTACCATGTGCATTTTCCCCAACAGTGGGAAAGAGATTTCATTTAAGAAACTTAAGAGACTCCCTAATCTTAACATTACAGATGTGTATCATGACATTCTAAGAGTGACAGCTTTTGTCCACATGGGTGCATCTCTCGCCCACAGCTCTGCTATTCTGCCTTGCTTTAGATACAGAACTGCAATGAGAGGAGAGCTGCAGCAGCACAGGCTTCCTTAGTCCCATCTACTGAGCAGTTCCCTGTCACTCAACATGGCTGGATTAGTAAAGAAAAGTGAGATACTTCACTCTTTCAAGCATCTTGATAGCTTAACAGCACTCATCTTGAATTAATGTTTGCTTCTGCCATTTGGGGCTGAGGCTACAAATAGCTTTCACCTTATGAGAGAGAAGGGAAAAGCTGAATTCTGCTAGAAGCAGAATGAATTCACAGAGAAAGTCAGATTAATTCCTGACCTAAGCAGGTGCTTCCTTGAACTACCACTCACATCCAGATTCCACAACAATATTCTGAACAGAGCCAACACATCTCACCATTTAACTCTTGCCTTCCAAGGAGTCAGAAAGGAGGAAAGCACCCAACCATACTACAGGCACCGCACAAGCTATCCTAACTACCCAACACAGTGCTATTAAGTCCAACTCAGCTTCATGCTGTTGTTAGAAAGCAGCACACCCACAAAATACAGGTGTGCTAGCCTTTACTCTGAGATGGCATTGATTGTGAAGGTACAGTGCTTTTTCTTGCTGATATGAAACTTCAGCCCACAATGTAGAGGTGGCTGACTGTTATTAAACACACACTGCTATCTAGTGTATAATACAAAGATGCTGAGCAAGGAAGATACCTTCTTTTCAAGTTCAGCACTTTATGAATTGCTTCCCAATTGCAGCAGTAAGGAAAAAAAGACTTTTTTTTTAAAAACAGGCTAAGCAAGTTCTGTGAATCCTACTTCTGTATTGTTTTCCACAAAGCAGATTTCAACTTTGTACTGGACAAGAGACAGAATTTGGACAATTAAGTACACAGAATTTAAGGGGGGAAAACATTCAAAGTGAACAGCTGTGACAGATCAAGGAACTTCATTTCAAGGTATACAAGACATGCATATTGTTAAACTAAACTCTACATTCCAGACTCTTAACAGTTTTCAGAGTACTCTTACTCCCCTTTCTCTGCATGCCAAAGCCAAGTAAGCCAGTTGTGCTGACAATCCTCATGTAAAACTGAGCTGAGTATCCCTTGAAAGAGCTTCCAAGGTTTAACAGCACCAGAGTGAGAGCCAAATACTGGGGGACAGCCTAGCCACATTGTTCCAACTCAAGTACAGCCCACATAATGGAAAACAGATTTATAATTACTAATTGTGCTGTAGTGTACTAATGGTGCTCACAGGCACTGCAGTCAAGACCAAAGACAAACCAGACAGTTAAAGATATTTAAACCTTATGGTGTTCTTCTGGTAGATTTTACCACTTTTACTCCCCACAAGCACGTGAAAAAGAGCTCCAGGCTTTTCAAGGACAAATCAAAATTTTATGAAGAAGCCATTTGGAGGGGGAAAAAAAAAAAAAAAATAATAATAAAAAGAAAAACAGCAAAACCCTGGCTCCAAGCCCCTTAAAACGAAAGCCTGCATCTGATACCTTAGTTTGTATGGGAGATGTGGGGAAAACAGTGGTAAAACCACTTGCTACAGCCACAGCAAGAGGCTTTGCAGCACCAGCTACCAGTCTGGAAGGGGGAGACGTGATCACAGCAGTCAGGTGCATGGTTAGGACTCCACACAAACCTGCACTGGCTGTAGTAGTAGTGGCATCAGCAAGTTAGCCACACTAGAAGCCAGAGAATGGAACAACTACTAAAAACAAGACAAACGTTGGTGCTTCTTTTATGCAAACTGGTACATTAATTTTAGTTTATTTGGGAAACTGCATCTATCTGCATAAATAAGTGGAGGGAAAGGTGTAAAAACCCCACCTGACTCTTACTGGACCTCATAACCATTTTAATTTTGCTCTGAGCAAGAGTGTTTTACTAAGTTTTGAGAAAAAAAGAAAAACATGCATTTAACCTCACAACTTTCAGTGTCCTCAAGAAACACTTCTACCTACAGATATACCACAAGAAACAGCAGTTACAATCAATACGTTCCCTTTAACACGAATTGCTCAGCGTGCCACATCAGCTTATCCAGAAGAGGATTACTTTTCGAGCTTACCACTGCTCTCCATGCTTTGCTCAGCATTAGCGTATGTTCGAAGGAACTCCGCAAAAGCTCCATCTTGCTTCAGCAGCTCCTGGTAGGAACCCATCTCAGAGATTTCTCCGTCAGTCATTACCAAAATTGTATCCATTTGAGGCAGATAGTTGACTGCATGGGTTACTAAAACTCGTGTCTAAATAGCAAAATAAAAAGATTATTCTAACAACTCAAACTAGTAAATACAATGGCTAAACTTCTGTTCTTGTGGCTTTAATTCTGTGCATAATACAGTAATAGCCACAAACAGGCATGTAGCATTTTTAAGAAACATGACTGTCCTTGTTTTTTGAACTTTCCTTCACAGAATTTTGAATTAGAGAAACCAGAACATATTTTCTTACAAAAACTGTGGTTTATAAGAGTCTTCTAAAAAAATTTCAGAAGGATTTTTTTGATGTTTAAAACAGAAGTCTAAAGATGAAATTTGTCAAACTTGGAATCATTTGAACTGGACAAAGAAAAACAAATCATTCCCCAAAGACAAGTTATCACATTATTACATACTTTATTTTTCAAGATTCCTTTTGGTCCAATAACTTTTTCAAAAATATGTTTCCCAACGTGAGCATCAACAGCAGATAAGGGATCATCAAATAAATAGACATCTGCATTACAGTAAACTGCCCGAGCAAGACTGACTCGTTGTTTCTGTCCTCCAGACAAATTCACACCCTAGGGAAAAATGAAAATATGATCCTTATTTACATCTAAAAAGAGATGTCTTGCTATAGTTTGTGAAAGAAAAAAAGCCATGGGAGATTTATGCAATCAGAAGCATCAGCACTGTATGAAACAGATATGCATCATAAATTATTTCACTACTATAGCATGAACAATCACAGTAAAAATCCCCTTAGAAGAAAAGATGAGGAAAAAATAAAGTTGTTTACCATTCTTCCATGGAATACAGACCAGACATGCCTAATTCTGCACATTCAGAGGCCAATCTTCCTCTCGGTCTTATTTCTGCAGTGCTGACCTGACCTAATGCACAAGCTCTGAGCACACCCTACAGTTTGGCTGGCCTGCTGACCAGCCAAATCTCCTGTAAAGAAAGTAAAGCTGCAGTCTTGCCTGAATCTGGACCCGGGGCTCTCAGGTGACAGCTGGACCCCATACAGAACTAGACAGCAGGAAAAGCACACACCTTCTCCCCCATCCTCTAGAGGGCATTGGCTTAGCAGAATTCCAAGCAGCTTACATACACACTGCTGGCCACATGTTTAGGGGACACCTGGTCCTACATGCACATGAGAGCACTACACCATTTATGCAAATTTCTAAATCCCGCACTGCACATGTTTTTGCAACCAAGAGCCAGTTTAGGGATTGTTTTATCTAAAACACAAACCAGCCCAACCCACCAACACAACCCACCCAATTCCACCCCCACACTTCGAGGGAAGTGTTCAGAAGACTCTTCTCTTCCTGTTTCCCTGTATGTTTATGCAGTATGACCATGGCAACTCAGAGCTGTTTACAGGCATTGGAAGATGCTTTTGCATTTGTAATTGAGAAAATGTTTCTCCCTTTTGAGTGTTAAAGACAAGGAAAATATGTACTGTTTAAATTTGCCTCTTACTCTAGAGGATTTCTACTCTGAATGCTTTCAACTGAATGCAACTTTAAGAGAAGGTAGAATAGAAGTCACATGGCCTTCTCTAAACACAACAGCACTGTTACTGTAGAGTGGGTATTTAAATACCTTTTCTCCTATTTCTGTTTTGTCGCCCATAGGAAGAATCTCTATATCAGGCAGAAGTGCACAAGCCTCAATCACACACTTGTACCGGCTCTCATTCATCTCTCTTCCAAAGATAATATTATCTTCCAAAGTTGCATTTTGGATCCAGGCTTGCTGAGGAACATAGGCAATTGAGCCCTGCAAGAATAATAAAGTTCCTTATTCAGTACTTTAGACTAAATAAGTACATACAAAGTCAAACCACAGCAGGGCTTTGTGAGGCTGGCAGTGCTATTTACTTCACAAATTGCCTATGGTCACTTTGGTACCCCACAGGCATTGTATGCTCTTGGGTGTAGTGCCTCCTCCAGTATGTTATTTCTGTAATCCTCTCTACAAGTAAATGTAACAGAGTGTTGGTGGAACACAAAAGACTTCAAACAAAACATGATTCTCTAACATAACTTAGAACAAACACTTGTTTAGAGTATATTTACACAGTCACTGAACGTTAAAAGTCATTATGGCTTTGCTCTTTCATATAGTTACAAATCATGTTCACTGTATAACAATGTATTACACAATGTAGAAGGGTTTAACACATGCATCCTTGCCAAGAGATTTCTACTGAAAGCAGGGGAAGTTGTTCTTATATAAGAAAGTCACTTCAAAGGAAGAGACTTGGCTGCTGTAAAATAATTTGCTTTGAAGAATGGCTCTGCCTTCTCTCTACACCAATAATCACTGACTCAGTTCTCACTTTAGTTTTTCCAGAACAATTTTGGAGATGACCAAGTGTGCTTTATTATTATATTTTTTTTTTTTTAAATCAGATTTGTTTATTTTGTTCTTAAAATAAACAACAGTTTTTCTCATGTTTGGGCATCTGTGTGTACCCTTCCCCCTTGCAACTCTCTGACGTCTAAGAATGTATAAATTAATACTGCTTCGCCTCATGCTGGAGTATGTGTAGTATGGTCTCTTTCCCACATATCTGGCTGCCAGTGAGACTCACCAGCATGCTTATCTTTGAGCCTTCACTATTCTACCTATTTGGCTAATCCTGAAACTAACAGATTTAGAAGTTGTCAGTGCTTAGTACAGAGTGTGGGCTAAAGCATAAACACTGCTTGCCAGGATCAGGTTACATGTGCATTCATGTGAAAGGCTGTTTCTTCTCTTCTTCACATCACTTGCAAGTTTAGAATCATTCTGGCAATACCCACGGGTAGCTGAACAATTCTTCAGACACATCACACCTTGACAACCACGCAGCCTTCTTTTTTGTCCATCTCCCCCAGTAATGCAGACAGCAATGAAGACTTTCCACAGCCAACTTGACCAACAACAGCTATCAGGGAGCCTTCAGGAACGGTGAAGTTAATGCTGAAATAAAGTGCACACAATTTAGCCTTGCTTGCTGGCACATCCCAGTAGTTAAACAATCTTCTGAACAGCCCATATAAAGCCAGATGCAATGTGAACACCGCACTGCAAATTCTGACACAGCACATGAACTTGGACTATTTGAAAATGCAAACCTTTATTTCAGAAAGCACACAGCTCTTCTTATACTTAGGACATAGCACCTTGACATGTAATCAGTCAAAAAGAAAAAAAAACAGTCACTTCCAATTTTTTCTCTTACATGTATTTACATTTCTGTTTACAGAACAAGTTGATGCTCCTCAAACAGCATCCTTGTCCTAAAGGACATGCAATTTAAAACTCAAGAAAGAGCAACCAAAATTAAGGAAAGAGACAGAGTGTAGGGAAAACATGGCATGTAGTGCAAATGTAAGGGATTAGGGATAAGGAGAGTTGCATCCTCTAGATGGAGCTCATCCCATCTGCAGCCAAGAGCTAGACATCTCTGAAGCTTTCTCCCCTCCCATTATTCCTCTTCTTACTTCCTTTTTATAAACATAAATTAGATAATGAACATAATAAAAATATAAATAAATATAAACAAAAAAGCACATTTGTTTTCCTGTTC
>VXAV01004893.1:3265-29432 GCA_013399715.1 Alectura lathami | reverse complement strand
CCTGTTCCATTAAGGAAACAAACTCTTCTACATACAGACTTTCTAATCTAAATACAGTTAACTTTTACAATGCAGCAAAATTACAGAGTGGAACAAAAGGTACCAATTCTTACCTGTTCAGTGAAGGAGGATCAGTTTTGGACCAGCTAAACGTTGCATTCTTTACAACAATGCTTCCTTCAGCTGACAAACAAAAAATTTATTTTCACACAAATATCCATGCAAGCAGGTAAACTGTATGCTTTGGATTGTGCCACAGAAGTAAATCTAAGAACACAGACATAGATGTACATAGCTACTTTTGTAGCAGAACAATAACCCACTGCCTACCAAAAAGCTTGTGTTCTGTTCAAAGCACAAGAATAACAAGTGTTACCTCATCAGAGGTTCTGAAGTTACACTTATTCAGTAACCAGGAGGTAGTTGAATGTCAGCTATAAGACCCTGACTAATTCAACCATCACCTCCTTTACCCAGCAACTCCACTGCTGCACTGCAAAGTCAATTCAGGAAACTAGCAGCCTCCGCCTGACTTGTCCTTCAAGGGGAAGCACCAGCTAAACTGCTACTTCCATGTGGAAAGCTGCATTACCACCAGAATAATGAGGGAGAAGAAACCTAAGTAAAGTAACTTTGACCAAAAACATTGTTGAGGGAGTCACAGAATGATTTGGTTTGGAATGGACCTTTGAACAGATTTGTAAGTGAAATTTTCATGGTTACCAACTGAGAAAGGGGGGGAGATATTCCCAGAAAGAACATGGAAAAAAAAAATACAGTAGATAAATCCATATAGGAAAACCAAGTCACTGAACTGATACAGAGCTCAGCTAACCACGTAAGAGGGAGGGACAGGGATTTCACTACCTTTGCAAAAAGGAAGTTAAGAACATTTATTTAGAAATGACTGACATAGTTAAGTAAAGATTTGTTTTGCAAGAAAAAGAGTGTTAGCTTTTCAGTAAGGCTACCTTCATGCCCATTTATCTCCTGAACAGATCTATGTAACCAGAACATGTATATACATGTATGCACACACACTAGATGCAGTACAGCTCAGAGTGACACTCCTTTCACAAATAGTGGAGGCATTTGCCAGAACTGGGACTTATCCATTCTCTTTCAAGGATGGTTTACAATTGCTTTTCTCCAAAATGCTAGGTTCTGGGACAGTGTTAGTTATCATCCTCTTAACTTTCATATGGGTACAGTTGAGACTGTCCAGTAAGTCACTTTTAAGGAACTATCTGTGTCTGGATGCAATCATTCTGTAGTTTGGACACGGAAGTTGGGGAAAGAAATCGCACCTGAGAAGGTGGCAGAAATTTTATAACTTTCATTTTTACAAAGTTGTTTCTCTGCTTTCAGGCCGAAATTAATCACTGAAATTCAGCAAAATGCATAAAGCAAAAGAAACACTGCAAAGCCACCCAAAAGTTGCACCAGCTCTTTTTCAACAGCAAAAGACACTCACCATTTTTGATGGGACCCCTGATTACGCTGTCTGGATCTAACTCCTCATGAGACAGGAACACCCTAAGGCGCTTCAAGGAGACACTGGCCTACATCAGAAAGAGATGCAAAACTAACTTATACTCTGCTCATTTCATTTAAGAGCAGTGTTTTACACCAGATATACCTTACATCATTATTACGTATTTCTAACCCCTCCTTAAAACCATTGTACCGTTTCTTAGGTAGTCGAACTTACATTTCCCAGTCACAAGAAATATGGCTGATTTCAGGTACACCCATCTACCATAGCTGGGACTGATAATTTTGTTCGTATAGCATTCAATACACAGAAAATGCAAAGCACACAAATATAGTCTTCCCATCCAATAATATGTAACATTCTTCACAGAAAATCCTGTAAATGACTGAAATCTTACTTCTACTATGCTGCTGATAACCATAGGAAGTATGTTCAATGGAAACCTGAGGATGTTAAATAACGCCAGGGATACAAATGCCTTCTGCGCATCCAGGACATTGTTCTTGTCTATTTTGACATACACAGCAAACGTGGACAAGGCAACCTGAAACACAAAGTGTGATGGTTACGATTAGAGTATCGTTTAAGTCACTAACTCTAGAAGCATACTGTCTCACACTTAAAGTCTACGAATCAAAGAAAGAGTAATGTTCTCATAAACAAGGTTGGCTAACCACTGGTGACCTCTCTCCTACAAGACTTGAAACAATTAGCTTGAATGCCTACAGAATAGTCTCATCCAAGCACAGTATCCTCCAACCACATTAGTATTTATGTGTGAAATCTGACTGCTGTGAAGACACGTATTGTTCTTCTTACAGTGGCTGACTCAGCTGTGCCTGGTACAGTAGCTTGTTTGTACAATCCTTAGTTCAGACAATCACATCCCAGGGAGAAAGCCCTCCCACAGAGATCAAAAACATGGCAGGGGCCAAAGAATAACTTCAGAAGCAGCATGCCTGCACTCTCATGTTAGCAGCAATTAGTCTGAAATGCACCCTTATCGGCACAGACAGAAGTATGGGAGGTACTGCACAATGAATAGCTTCCTGACAGCATTACTAAACAACATGTTGAAGAGACCTGGCCATGGAAACAGGAGGAGCAGAAGAAAAAGTATTTCAAATTTCAAAAGTGCTTTCAAGTAGGCATTTGCATAATTCTTTAATCAGAAGTTCAGAGGAATATATACTAAAGAATGAAAATCTAGGAAACAGCATGTTGAACAGCAGCCTTGCACTTTGGGCTGTACTGACTGCCCCAGCGGCAAACCCCTGAAGCTCAGGACCATTGCCACAACACTTTCACAACATGCACCAAAACAGAGCTACTCAACAGGGAAATTCGTCTTCTCATACTCTGCAGAACAGCATTAAGGAGTCCACCTGCATAGTTTTATTTAGAAACTTCATTTAATAATGTATTTATATTAAAATCACCTCAGGCTTCTTTTAGAAAAGCATTTGCCTAAGAATGCAGCTGATGTTTCCTATCCAGGGCACTGCTTCTTCTGCCTTTCATCATGCCCCGAAAATAATGTAAACACTAACAATGCTTGAAGGGAAGGAATTTGAGACTGGAAAGTACATTTAAACATCTTCAACTGGAACAGCACATATTTTATCCTAATGTAGTCATGGCTTCTATTTGCTTCTGTGTACAAGAGCAATGGCCCCATTGTTCTAATAGGGCCTGAAGCAACTTTGATGTGATCTCACTTCTCTCCCTTTCATTAGTTTGAATGTAAGCTAACCACAAACAGGGTGATGTTTCACATATCAAGAATATTTTCTCATAATAATAATTTAAAGCAATCCCAGGCTACGCAATGACATTACCTCTCCACATTGTTCTTAAATAGCTGAGGGAAGAACCCAGGCCAGAGGCACACTCGTTGCACAATATTCCATCTGACCAGGGACTCTTACCCAACGACATACTGCTTTCAGAAACATGCTGAAATAAGGAAAGTTTTACTCTGCTGTCAGCCACAATTACCACCTGGAGGGCACTGTGCGCATCAGTAATCTCTTCTTAATCTGACAGTACTTTTAGGTCCCTTAAGTATGTCAGTAAAAGTAGAGGGGGTGGGGCAAGAGGTTTTTATTTTTCAAAAATATTTTCAGTCATTAACTTCCAGGATCCATTCAGTTCAGATGTTACTAAGATAGAAGGAAAACAGAAGTGCCTTTTCATAGAGAACTGAAGATAAAAGAGTTTAGTTTCCCACTGCTGTAAAGGTATTCCTACTTTTCCATTCTTTTTTTTTAAAAAAGTTCTCAAGCACTGCTTTGGAAAGCAAGATCCAAAAGAGGACACAGACCTACAAATTTGTTCCACTTACCAAAAAAGGAGCACAGACCCAAGTGAAGGTACCCAGTGCAGCAAGGTAAGCAGATTTTTTTAGGACTTTGAGCTCTTTCTGTCTGATCTCTAATACTTTCTCTCTAAAGGCTAATTCCCAAGCATAAAGTTTCAGAACTTTAATCCCATTGAGAATTTCATTCATCAGCTTAATTCTGTCGTCTTTGCTCTTCATCTGCGCCACCTAAAAACAACATTGCAATAAATAATTAGCAGAGCACAATACTTGGCAGATCCACAAAGTTTTCAGCTTTTATTTCGCAATAGCAAAATCTGCCTCATCATCAAAAGTTTACTAACTTCCCAAGTAGGAAATCCAAGAAGCTCTCTGAACAAACAAATCAAAATAATCAACACAACATTTTAAACCAATTAAATGGATGCTCCATAGAACTAAAAATCCAGTTTGCATCTAACCTTAGACCAAACCTGGTTTTGCTTCATTTTCAGCACTATCAACCACCTTCTGATGGTGTACTAAGCCAAAAAGCTTTCTATTTAGCAGTAAGCAGACAGACCCATAGGAAGCAAGAAACCTTTGAAGAAAATATTTTAATGAGGGCTGAGCAAAACTGAAACAACGTTCTGACTCAGCATCCAGCACAGTTTGCAGACTGCACCAGGACTGCTATCCCAAACAGCTGTTACCAGTGGCAGAGTGGCTGTGACAGGCTATGTACTCCTACATGGCCCATGCAGGAACCAAATGCTGTAGTATATTCTGATGGACACCTAGAGCTAAAAGGTTTCATCAGAATAAATTCCCAAACATCAAGGGAACCATATTTAACTCACCCAGAAGTGAAGTTTTTACCAGAAAGCACGGGGCTGCTGGAGGTCATTTTTACAAACAGAATACGAGTTTGAGCCTGGATTTACCTTTGTGCACACTCTGTGACAAAATGACCCTCTCTACATAGAATCTACTAGGATCCAATAAAAGCCAACTCTTGAAACACCTTCCTCCTCATTCCACCTGGAAAAGGGTGACAGTAATACAAGTTTCCTCGAGTTCTTAGGCAGCAAGATAAAAACTAAACTAATTCCAACCCAAACATCAGGCATGTCATTAATCAAGCTGGCTAACCTGCTACCTTGCGTTTTAAGTGCAAAATTTTTAGAGAAGTATGTACTGATGCAAGGCTGAAAAATCCATTAGTTTATGTTTATTCTGCACACACGATGTTTCTGACTCTTCCACCCCTTCCCTATAAATAGGTAGGGCGGCAGACCTTGGAAACAAGTCACAGAACGGTACATGTTTCTTAAAAGCACTGTCACATATATAAAGCTTCTTACCTGATAGGTTTTCGTCTTCATTGCCATCACAGCATTTACAGGAACCAGAAGGACCATGACTGCAACACCTGCCAGTACAGAAGGACCTAAATTCTGAAGAGAAAGATATTTGATTGCAAACATTTACTCAAAGATATTTTTTAAGACGTTGGGTCAAACCAGTGCATGCGCTTCAGAAAAGCGTTCCGAAATATCTTCTCAGCCCTCTCTTGCCTTTTCAAGAACAGCTTAGAGGAGAAAGAAGATCAAGTATGGACTTGAACTGATGTGACTATCTGGACTAGAAATAACATGCATCTCATCTGGTAACTCTCAGACCGCAGCATTAAGACTTTTCTTTAAAACAAGTAACAAATGAGGTACTGGAGGTGTTGCAGTTCCCCAGAAGTCAGTAGCTCCCAACTGCATCTCCCCACACATGCTCAGCTGTGCAAACTGAAAGCCTTTCTTCTTGACAGCAGTGACACGCGCAGTTCTGAAAGGCTTCTGAACAGCATTTGCTCCACTGTGATATAAACACTCCAGTGGTCTGAACAACACCTTGCTGCAGTTACAAAAGTATGAGAACACAGGAAACAACAGATACAATGCTCACCTGCCACAGTAAGTACAGCGCTAGTATCACCTGGAGAGGTGCAGACCAGATCATGTTTATATAGGTAGCTAGGTCCATGAATCTCTGAGCATCCACAGACATTAGATTCACTATTTCACCCACCGTAGAAGTCTTTCTGGCAGAATTTGTGATAACAAGTGCCTAGGTGCAGATTAAAAAAAAAAAACAACAACACGTACTATGTTCACCATGCACATCTTACAAAATGCAAATTGTGTGGATGGAAGCACTTAAAAATAGCACGCAGGTATTTGTGTCTAGGATTGGTTGGTGTTTTTATTGCTTGTGGGAGCAGGGAGGTTGCTTGCTTCCTTTTTGGACTGTAAGAAGGGGAGTATTTGCTTCTTGTCGCACTTTTTCCTCTCACAGTGCAACCAGTCCAGAGCTTCCTAAAATGTTCCAGGTTATACCACGATGAGGTAGTGCTGTCTGTTAAGTCACAAATGAAGCTTTAAGTGTGGATGCATCTTAAGTTCTGCGCAAATTGAAGCACCCCCCAGTTTAAATGGGGCAAGGTTTTTTGTTTGCCAGCAGGAAGGAGAAGGTGCCAGAACTAATCAATTTGAAAATTGTTCCACCTCCAAGTCTTGTATTTATAAGTTCATTGAATCATAGGCTGGTTTGGGTTGGAAGGGACCTTAAAGATCACCTAGTTCCAACCCCCCTGCCATGGGCATGGACACCTCCCACTAGACCAGGTTGCTCAGAGCCCCATCCAGCCTGGCCTTGAGCACTTCCAGGGAGGGGTCATCCACAACCTCTCTGGGCAACCTGTGCCAGTGTCTCACCACCCTCACAGCAAATAATTTCTCCCTAATACCTAGCCTAAATCTCCCCTCTTCCAGTTTATGGCCATTACCCCTTGTCCTGTCGCTCCATGCCCTTCTAAAGAGTCTAAAGTTCGATACTCTCTTACTTCTACTACAAGTTAGGAGACTCTGCTGGGCTGATTCCTATCTACAGGAATTATTCAGACTCTAGCAGTGCATTCACACAGCCACCGGAAGTATTGTCACATATTTAAAAGAAATGCTTACCTTTCGATAGATTACACCAATAATAGCTGTCTTCAGCCTCATTCCAGTTACAAAGCAAATATGAAAATACTGGTGAAGAATCAATGTCTGAAGGCAGGCAGAAACAAACAGCAGCCCTGTATAAAAGTAGCCTTGCCAGTTTGGGGCAGCTTTGTTATTTACAAAGTTGATTAGCAATCTGTGGAGAGAGGAATTGATTATGCAAATCAAAAGGAAGTTTCAGGGTTACAACCTTTGATTATCCCAAACATTACATGGGTCATGCAAGCACCCAACGTGCAAGATTTAAAACACTGAAGCTAACCTCTTAGAAACTACACATAATTTTATACTAGCACTCACCGCTAAAAATGTGCTCCTTGGAAACAAAAATATAACATGGCTTATACATACAGCATTTTCTGACTGAAAAGTCTTACATTTCCTCCAGCTAACATGCAGCTAGAGCATGCTACTACTTCTCACCCCAGAGCAATATAATCTCTCCTACCGCCTTAGCTCAGTGTCGGTACACATACTGTGACTTGTGGTTATAAGAACTTTTAGCCTTCTGGGTAGTCCCGCAATCATCACAGGTTAGAATAAAATTAATTCTCCTGCTATTGATGATTATGCTCTTGCCTTGCCTTCTTAAAGGTGGAAGGAAACCTATAGCAAACATTTGATGTATGATGTTATAATTTGAAAACCAAAGGACCAAAGTAATCCATGTGCATGACAACTTGCACGATAGCTCTAACTGAATGATCCAGCCAGAGGCAAAGCAGTGTGGTGATTGAATGGCATATCAGCATACTTAAAAATTTGTCCATTTTTAATTCAATAACAAAGTAAATAGGTCTTACTTCAAAATTTCTGGGCCCGCAAACATCAAGAGATCGTGTGCTGCTTTAAACAGGAAGCTCATGAGAAAATATGGTCCAAAAGTTTTATATAACACCTTTGATAAAGATGCCTCAGAGCTCCTCTGAGATGGTTTTATAATCAAAGCTTCAGCCTCTTCTGTCACTTCACCATTTGAGTTGCTTGATTTTTGTTGCTTTTTGGATGAGTATAACATGTTTAATGGTTGCCTGAAATAAGAGTAACATATACTGAAGGTATGCAATGTTATCTTTATTCAAGTATAAAACCAAATGGAAAAATGCACAGCATACAAATCAGACATTTACTTCAAGTAGGCTGTTGTTGCCAGTTTCTGATATTAGCCAACTCACTGGCCTGTGCCTCTTACATTATTCTTCATTTTAGCAACAGCAAGTGACCGAGCAACACATAGGCATTCACTGCAATTTTTACTAGTTTAACTAGTTTTTATTGTCAACCAGACACCTTTTCAATCACACAACCATAGCTAGATGAACTGGCCATTCAGAAATGGTCTTCTTTGTAGGGACAGCTATCATTCCTGGTCAACCTTTCCTATAGCAGTCCAGAGCAATGAAGAATAGGGCTGAAATCTGCATTAATGTCAAAAAACAAAGGATATTATTACTCTAGAATTCAATAAACTCAAGTTCCATCAAAACTGAGGCCTCACTGTACCACATGAGTTAAATGTTTGCAGTCAGATTTATGCCAAGTCATTCCCAATGAGGTGAACACATCTATTTCACACATCTGGCTTATGTCACACTATGCACTTCCTAACTTCTGAGGACAAGCTGCATGTAAAAATACACTATGGAAACAAGCAAACAATCTTCCTTCAATGAAAAGGTACTTCTGTTTGATGCAATAAGAGATGATGAAAGCAGAATGGAAACTGTAGGCATACAGTCTTTCTAATTTTAGCCATCTTGCTTGTTCAGGCTCCCTATATAGTCAAAGGAAAGAAATAAGCTCACTTTTACATCCTGAACTGCCCTCCTGAGGCTTCACTAACTATAGAGGGAGCCCAGCTCCTAACCTAAACATGGCTGAAGTTTTTCTGAAAACATTCTCTCCCAGGGGGGATCAAAAACTCCCGTACATTAAAAATTACAATAATCAGCTTTGAATCACGAAAGACTAGAGCAAAACTTGATGTAGCTCCTCATTAAAAAAAAAAAAAAAAAAAACACACACAACCCCCCTTGGTTCTATCCTATATGCACTTACGGACAAATACTGAGAAGTCACTTTAAGCCTTACAGAAGCAGATATATTAATATGACAAACACTTCCAAGCAAATGCTGAGTAACTTGAGTTTTTGAACTTCCACAGCTCAGAGGAACCATCATATCCTTTACAATGCTCACCTTTCTCAGGCTCTGAAAGGTCCCCCATCAGACCAATACAGAGAAACCATGCTGGTGGGATCAAAGCACCAGTCAGCTTCATTTTCCCTAGCGTTCCCCAGCATGTACATCCACATAGTTACTGCTGTTTCTTCCTTCTTAGCATTTTAGAAATACACACAGAATCCATAAATATTTCAACAAAATGGTTATTGACTAATTCGTTTTCATTTGCTAATGAAAGCGTTATCAGTGTTAACTAACTTACCTCTTGGTCTTTGCCCATTCTTTTGTCCAGTTTCTAGCCAAACCTGGCACTATCTCCTCAGATGTGTCCTCTTTATTTAAGGACCACAAATCCTTAGCTTCCAAAGGTCTCCGATAACCCTGAATCATCAACCTGTGTTAGAAAGAATTAGCACCATGTATCTGAGAATACTAGCATTATACATGCTGTAAGACAGTGGTGCTTACACCAAGCCCCAAAACAGAGACAGCTCTTCATGAAAATGCATGCAGGAATTTGTACCTGTAGCAACACAGGTCCAGATGTTAAGATGGTTATTAGCTATGTATAATCTCCAATCCTTTATGAGAATTAGACATAAAAAGATCTTAAGCATGCAGGATTCTAGGAGGATAAAATGATCCCTTGAAAAATCAGCCAGGTAATTAATATTCTCATGACAAGTTGCAAAATCTTTATTAGCCTTTAATTTTACAAAGCAACTCCTTTCATCTAGCTTTCTATTGAAACTTTGGCCAAGTACCAACCACTAATTGTATTTTCCACGTTTCTGTGTTTCAATGCACAAGAACACGAGGGCAGAGGTAGATGCTGTGGGTGCAAGTGTGCCCAGCTCAATGAACTTTTTGAGTAAGTGGACAGGTTGCAAGAAGAAATTACCAGGCAGCACAGCAGAGACTGAAGCGTCGTGTTGTGAACTGACACAAGCTGACCAACAGCCCTGTCTGAAGCCCCTGCGCAAGTGGAAGAAGCTAAGAGAGCTTCCATCCCTGAGAAGACAGACTGCAATAACCAGACTTACCCAGTGATCCACCAGAAGGTGATTCTGGAAAGGAAAGATGCGCTGAACTCTGGACACGGTTTCTAAAGGAGAGGAAAAGAAATCAATCCATATACCAAGTAACTATGTAGGAACATAAACAAATCAAAAACAGAAAAGATGCTTTTGAATTATTGTTTTCCTTCCCAAATTATTCAACCTGTCATTTATGCTGTTGAAGACTTGTTTAGAAAACACAGGTAAGTCCAGCTTCATGGCTGTCAGTTGACTGGCCCACTTAGGACACAGTACTTGCAGTGCACCATATCAACAAGGCAGCAAATAGCAGATGGAATTTTATCAGATAGCACAGGCCAAACAATCTCTCTGGTTGTCATGATCAGTGACACACATATCAATGCAAGGAATGCTATCATGAGAGCATAAACATGCTATTTGAGTAGAGTTAGCGTTACCAAAGAAGAGTTCAGCTGTATTGTTCAGGTAGTTAAGCACTACTATGATTCCATCAAAACAGACAAAATAAATAAATAAATAAATCCTAAACACTGCAAAAGCATCCCAGAACAGATCCTAAAAGCCCTGCACCTCATTCATCAACAAACATGGGAAACTTAGGGATCCAGACCTACAAATGTATACACCTAGCTCGTGCTCTACATCCAGATCAAGGGCTGTCTTTTTAAAACTCTTCCGATTAATATCCTCTCCTAATCTGGTTGGATTAAAATAATAAAAGGGATGGTGGAAGCATTTCAAAAGGCACCAAAGGTAATTTACTTGCAAAATTCCAGTGGAGATTTCTCTGCCTTCTTTCACTGCTCTGACTGCTGCCTTAACAATGCTAAAAACAGCCACTCCTTTGGCCACAAACCACTATGTTTTTCACCAACTGTAATTGGAGCAACTCATGTATTTCCACCTACAAAACTCAAACATCATTACAGTACTGAAATTAAAACAGTCAGAGCCAAGTTTTTCCCAAGATCTGCATTTTTCAACTCATGTTTGTGCAACTTGACTTCTCCATTAAGCTGTATTTTTGAAGTGTGTTGCAATCAAGCTATACAAAACAGACTTCTGCATTTCCTCTCTTTCTCACATGACTTTTTTTCAGCTTTGTATGGAAAAATAATAGTACAAGACAGCTAATTGTTTTTGGAAATAGATAAGAATTCAACATTTCTATAGTATTTAAATACTTGCAACAAAATCATTCCACCCTGACAAATGAAAAGTTTTTACAGTAACTCAGAAATTAACTTCAGAAATTAAAAGAAGATACTTTCAGCCTTCAGCTACCTCAACGTTCCTGCCAGATAAAATTCCACTTCAGCAAATACAGAGAATATTTGCTAGCTCAGAAAAATTTCAAAATCAGAATTTTACAGAAAATCCTGTATTACATTAAGTCTACTTTTCAATGGAAACTAAATTCAAGAGTCAAGTACATCTTACACTATCAAAAATCAGACTGCTGTTTCATAAAGCAGTTTATAATATTAAAATGTTTGTATTATACAATGTAGTAACTATTTTATCAAAAATGTTATTAGTTTAAAGCACTGAAGAAATACTAACCCTACTGACATTCAACCCAGAAAGGAAAGAGCACAACAAGCTGTAAGAAGTCTGGAGTTGCATAACGTAAAACAAAGGAAAGACAAGATGCAAAACATGTTGTCTGACACCAGCACCTACATATTCGAAATTTCACTGTTAGTACTAATTTACTTAAGCCAAAAGATGAGATTTTACTCAAGACTAACAAATGTCTCTGTTGTGGAAAAGCTTGGCAGAAGGAAATAAAACAATTTAAGAATGAGTAACATGATTTGTGTTTTTTTTTTTTTTCCTTCTATCATAATATTCAACAAACACAACACATCAAAAAGTTAAAACTGAAAGTCTACCTTATTTCCTAGGGACACTCCTGGAAGTACTCAGAACACACAAACACATGACTGTTTTCAAAGCACCTCGTAACTACTGTAAGCATGATCAAAGGTTTTCATATGTCAGTAATAAATCCACAGCCAAATACTTTTCATCCCTGACTGACACGAAAAGAACCCAAAGATGAAGCAAATCCCAAGATTCAGCAGCATACTCTATTCTCCAGGCACAGATACGCAGACTATCTACCAGTGGCAATGTGCAGGATCACTGGCACACTGGGTACTGAAGGAGACAGTCAATGTGGAACTCAGTGCTACCGGTCACAGTCCTTTTCCGTAGTTACAGAGGCAACACCTATTTTCCCTCCTCATGAACTTCACAATTCCCTTAAGTCAGTCAGTGCCGGCTAGCATCCATCAAAACAGAATTATCCCTTATTAAAAATACAGACCTGAGCTTTCTAAACTTGGCACATCCGCTAAACCCCAGGCAGTCTCACAGGCATCACTCCAATGTGATTCAGAAGATCAAGCTCAGGTCTGAGCAAGCAGAATAATGATCTAGCATCCCGTGGGTCATTTTAGATCTGTGTCATATAACTGGCATATATAATTAATAATATGTTTTAAAAAGATCATGTCTAGATAAAAGTTCTACATTCAGACCACTCTCTAAGCTTAACTACTATTTCTGTTGTAACCCTGTATAACCCTGTTGACAGGGTTCTAGCAACTTCACTAGTTAAATAGTTGCTTGGCACAATAGAGTTAATACAGAAATCAAATACAGCTATTCAGATTCTCAAGTTTTCCAGGTGTAGATTCTTCCTCTCCTTCAACTGAAGGAGAATGCATACCCTTATGAGTTTACTGCTTACTGAATGCTAACGGATGAAGACAGCTTTTCAAATCAGTCTTTCCCTCTGATTGCCAGAAACACTACTGAATATAAATAACATTGACTTTACCTTCAGGAATGCTATTTATGAATGACTGAAACACTATTTTTGCTCTCTTTCTCAAATACAGCCCACCGTTTTTCATGTCACAGGCTTCATCTTCTGCTCCACCAACTTAACAGCAGAAAGAACACACCATTGCAAACTCAAGTCAAGAAAATTTGAATTGTTTAGCATGTAGAGACTCTGGCCCTATAACTAATACAGAATATTTCAGTTCTAATACTCAGCATAGACCAAACACTTACAGGATCATTGACTGCCTCAGAAAACAAAGGCGGCTGTTCTGGAAAACAACACAGTATGAGCTGTACAAGTAACAGGATGAAGTAGGTGCAGAAGGTCACATAACGAAATGCATCCACTTCAGTGTCCTACAAAGGAAGACAATTTTGCAATTAAAAAGGTTTGAGAAACTTCTTTAAAACAACAAATTAAAACCGATCCTTACTGTAAACTCTGCAAACTACACAAACATTACACTACCACCCCACCCCTGCAAACTCAACATCTATCTTGGTAAAAGGAAGGTAAAGAAAGAAGATGAAGGATATCACATATGAAATCTCCCAGCTTTCTGTTTTTACTCAACCACTGCCAAAAATACTCAAGCATAAAGCATAAACTTCTTCTGTAGAGATGTGCTCCTTAAGACATGTTCTGTACCAACACAATATGGCCCCAGTTTGAAATCAAGGTATCCTGCACAAGAGCAAGGCACTTACTAGACTGGATAGAAAGGATTTTCCAAAGCAGAACTTTGAGTATAAATCCAAAAAACAGAGGAGCAGAATTTACATCACAATTTGTGCTGGGACTGATATGTAGAGCATAGCCCACAAAAATCAAAGCACACAGACAGATGGACACACACGGTTCAAGGCAAAACTCTCAACAGCTAAAGATGAAAGTTAGCTGAAAGCTCTCCAAATTCACAACATAACTTACAGGTTTCAAAAAAAGAAAAGGGATATGCAGTTTGCCAGCAGTTCCACAATTAAGCATCTGAGGTGGCTTTACTATGAAGCAGACTGTCATAAAAACGTTACATTTGTATACTTTCATTTTGTCTCAGCAGATATGAGACCACATTACAACCAAACTAAGTGTTTCAGGAAATCCACTGTAAAATCAACAGGACAATGTAAACTCCCAGAACAGTTTCATACCAAACATTACACACACTTATTGTATTCAAGCAGACATGTCCCCTTTCTGGAACAGCTAGAAGACTTTTCTTGGCAACTGTTGCTATAGCATGATCACTATGAATTTCACTAGCCTTTCAAAACCTGAAAAACAAGGACCATTAAGTCTTGCTTGTTTTGTTTTTTTAACCCAAGCAATGAAGGTACAGTGAATGGATCATTAACTGATGTGACTGGCATCATTAGCAAGCAATTACTTTATTATTGCAGTTTTCAAGATTATATTCAACTGAACGAGGCTAGCAATCACTTACCGTATTTAAGGCAAGTATAATTTTGGATCTGAGAATTACTGTGGCACATATTAACGAGATGAGCCAGAAAATCATCATTACACCTGAAGACTGTACTCCTTTCATTCTTTCATACTGTATCAAAAACGTAGCAAGCAACTGTGGACAAACAAGATAAAAACATATTCATAAGCCAGGTTTTAAAACAACCAATCATTACACAGACATGTAAGGCACCGTGTTAGAATGTCATTCAGCATTTTGCATCCAGTGCCTCTCAGATATTCTAACACTCAGAGATCTCAAATGTGATTCAGAAATATGTTTAAATAGGAAATTCCCTGTCACAGGAAAAACAGGAAGCAGACAACAGAAAAGGGATGTGTATGACAGAAGCAAACCACAACATGCACAAAAGCACTGTCAAAAGCTGCCAGGCTATTTCATTACTTTTCTAGTTCCACATTACAAATCAACATGCAATTGCAGTGACACTAAATCCTTTCCAAGTATTTCCATGCCAGATCTTTTCAAAATACAAAGATTTCTTTCTGCACAACAAGCCTAACAAAAACTTGATACCAACATCATTAAACGACCACAAGCTATTTAACAGGTCTTGCATCTGCCAAGACGTTTCAGAGCTGTTGGTCTTTTTGCTTTGTCATTTTTGTTCTCTCCCAACAAGTACTGTGTGTAAACACTACTATTCCAAGCCTGTGATAAATGTAAGACAACTGCTAATAAACTAATGGCAGGCTATTTTTCTTGAAATGGACACTGCAGAGATACTGCAGTGAAAGACAACAAGACTTATGCACCTAGATAGAAAGAGGTTAGATGGGGAGACCTATGTGCCTTGTGTGGCATTTAAGACTTGTCACCATGCCATCGAACCTAACAAAGACAACATGCACTAAATAATGCCACATGCAAGAAAGTTTATAGTAAGATAGTAACATCTTCAACAGTTTTTTCTGAAGTTCATTGAAATTTGCATTATCTAGGTTTCATCAGCCCTCCCAATTTGATTCTTCCACCCTAAGCCTTAATCAAATTATCAAATGAATGGTAGCTCAAGCCTACCAAACCAAAGCAGGATAACTAGCACTGGCTTAGGTGTTGACATGTAACATGCTAAGCAAAGCTGGGCTGTTTTTTTTTCTTTTTTAATCAAAAGAAAGCAAACACCGCATAGTCAATATTTTACAGTGCATACGACACTGCATACGAGTAAGAAGTGTGTTACTGCTTTACTGTAACAGAAGAACTTACCATTGTTATACCCAGTACTGTAGGGCTAACAAGAAAAAATGGAGCTCGAAAGACATTTTGACTTCTTTCCCAGAAAGAGTAGAAAAGGTCTGCCCAGCAGACTATCCACAGTATTAAGCCCAAAGCCTGCAATACAAAAAATATATTTTATACATCAGTTCACACAAGTTCCACAGCACAATATTTACAAGAACATGACATACAATGGGCTGATACAAGAGAAGTCACAATGATATCACCTCTCTTGGACGGTCCTTCTAAACAGCAACATGTAATGTAGAGGACTAATTTGGTTTTACCTATTGAATCCCAAAAACAAGAAAAAAGTGTATTAACTTTTAATACCATATAATTCAGTGTATTAAGAAGAAGAAAGCTGTTGAATCCCACACCTGAATAACAGATTGTAGAGTCAAAACCTCTCCAGTATACCATGCTATTACTGCCCTTAAATTTTTTCACTTATTCTACAGAAAAACAAACATTAATAAAATATTAAGTACCTATTTCATAATAGAATCATGGAATGGCTGGGGTTGGAAGGGACCTCAGAGATCATCTAGTTCCAACCCCGCTGCCCTGGACAGGGCTGCCAGCCACCAGCTCACTAGATCCAACTGCCCAGGAACCCATCCAGCCTGGCCTTGAACACAGCCAGGGATGGGGCAGCCACAGCTTCTCTGGGCAGCCTGTGCCAGCGCCTCACCGCTCTCTCAGGGAAGAATTTCTTCCTGATGTGCAACCTAAACCTCCCCTCTTTCAGTTTTAGCCCATTGCCCCTTGTCCTACCATTATCCACCCGTGTAAAAAGTCGGTCCCTCTCCTGCCTGTAAGCTCCTTTCAAGTATTGGAAGGCCGCAATGAGGTCTCCCCGGAGCCTTCTCTTTTCCAAGCTAAACGCTCCCAACTCCCTCAACCTTTCCACACACGAGAGTTGCTCCAGCCCTTTGATCATTTTGGTGGCCCTCCTCTGGACCCACTCCAACAACTCCACATCACTTCCGTAATAGAAGTAGAAAAGTAGAATAGAATACCTGCAGAAGTTCTAGAAATCTATGCTGTACACCTTAAAAACCTGATAGGATAACAACCTTTTTTTTTTTTTTTTCCATTGTATAAAAGCTTCAGGATTGGGTTGCCTCAAAATTGTCTTCTCCAACTGGTCTTACTAATTATTTGAAATTTTTTTTGATATGTCAGTTTCAGAAAGCCTACTGATTAAATGGCAAGAGAAAAATGCAAGACATGGAAATCAAACATAGGTAGACAAAGTAGACTACAGCTGAATTGTGCACACAGACAGAGACTGATGTTCAACAGAAATAGTAGTGCTACAGCTGAAAACAGAATCAAGATAAGCTTGGAATCAGACAGGCTTAATAAGAAATGATTAAAAGCTACATACTGTTTTGGCTTTGTTGAGGTTTGACATCTGGATGTATCCCCTGTCATGACAACGAAGGTATAGGAAGTACACCGGGAAGCAGACCCACAGGTAAATACAAGGGATCCAGATCAAGACTGTGTTCTGAAAGCACTGGGTGAAGTCTGGATTTTCTGTGTGCCATGTCAGATTCCAATCCTGGAGAGAAAAAAAAAAGGCTGAGTTAAGGAAAATGCAATCACGGAACTTCAGTATTAAAAAAAAAATAGGAAGTCAGACAAAAAATTATCTGCCTTATTCTGTAACTTATAGCATATTTATGCTTGTATTAGACTGGCTTCATACAGAGATGCATCTAACATTATTGCACCCCTCACAGCTCAGAAGTTTTAAGCCTTCAGAAGACAACATTAGTGTCATTTTTGTCGGCTATACACAGCTACCATTACAGATAGCAATTTCTACATTTGTTTGTTATCTTTCACAGCATTTACCAGAATTTTCATATTACAATTTTCATATTATCATTGCTGAAAAATAAGGCAATAATGCCAGCCATCTCCTACTCTAACCACTACCTATGTGCATATGAATCCACAACTGTAGAAGCATTTTCCAGCACACTGAGTGAACAGCAGGAGATAACATCACTATTTGTAGAACAGCCTCCCCACTCCAAAGTTGTCTGCAGCAAACCCAGCTGAGATTTTCTGATCATTTATAGGAACAGCATGTAGAAATAAGCAGAACAGGCTCACCCTTGCAGCATATTTCCCACTCAACAACACGAGAATGTACATCACTGTAATTGATTGACTCTATTTCTCTCAACATGATTCTTGAGAACAAGAAAAAACACCAAATGATCAAAGCAAAACTGACACCTACAGTAATGAAAATGTGATCCCATTTCCTTTACTGGTACAAGCACTATTTATGATGACAGACGATTTAGTAAAATTAACTTCCATACCATATTTATCACTGGCTTGCATTAGGGAAATATCTTCCAGTACATTTTACCGTAAAATCACTGGCTGTGCTGTAAAAAAGCGGACATTTTGTCTGAAGTTCTGTATATTTCTGACTAACACGATGATGCAATACAAACATACTGCTGCTGCAAATGGACTGCAGGATTCAACAGGTGAAGCATACCTTACAGGCCCCTGTTTCAAAGCCACACAGCCAAGATCAGCAGTCACATGCCGAAGGCTTGTTAACTACAGTGTCATTTTCAGTTGTAAAGCATTTTTTCAGAATGTCGCATAGCTTGCAACTGCACCAAATGCCAGTACCACCACTGGGACATAATGGTGGTAGGTAATCCTTCTCATCTACAAAGACCTGAGCACATCACAAAACCAAATGCCATTATCTACATTTTACAGATGAGGAAACAGAGACACAAAAGTAGCACCTGCCCACTCTGTTTCAGTGTCAAAGCTGCTCAGCTCACAATCACCACACTTATCCTTATTTATTCCCATCTTCTGCTGGTTAAATACAGTTTCAAACACAATTATAAATAGAGGAAAATAGAGCTAAAAAGAAAGAGAAGATATAACCTGCAGAAATTTCAATTTGAGGCTGATCAGATGTTATTTATCAGAGGGCAGGTTTCCTGTTAAATTTGACAGTTTTGTACAAAGGTGATAATTTCTATCCCTTTTTTCCCCCCCCCTTCAGAAACATTCTGAAAATGTATAAACAAAAATAGTTTCCTTCTCTACCTCCCTCTTCTGTCAGAAACTAGGACTCCTTTCTTGGTTAGATACAACAGACAATATACACAGCTGTTACTTTCCCCTGTAACTCCACAGCATTCTAAAAATTTTCAAATTTCATATAATTTCCTTCAGTTAAAGAAAAAAAAAAAAGAACCATCTCCAAACTTAATACAGCCAATTCAAGAAAATCAACACTGGTGGAACACAGAAATGCCCAATTATGTTTTAGTATGTCTGTATAGGGGTCACATAAGTCATTCATGACAAGGCAGCAGCTGTAAAAGGCTGTGGTAGAGTCACATGCTTATGAAGTTCCCCAGCTGCATAACATCACCAGAAATTTCAGCTGAGTCATCCTTACTTTAAGCCACCACACAAACAGTTTTTTAGTTTTCTAAATCCCATCTACTTTGCTCCAGCACAACAGCCAAGGAAAAAAGTCTCATGACTCTGCAAGAACAGTTCACAATTCACAAATTAAGATAGTTAATATGATTATATAAGAGAACAGACAGGATTTAATCAGCTTTACTAAAAAAAATTGACATTATTTTCTTATATATTTTGAGATCTACACACTGCTTAAGAAAGTAACTACCCCCTTTCTGGTGTTTTAAAATGCTTCACGTAAAACCGATCGGGCAGAAAGGACAGAGCAGCTAGTGCAGATGTCACTGCCTAGTGGCTAAGAGAAAGAAGAAAACACTGTATACATGCCTGCTATGCACAATGCCTATTTTTTTAGAATATCCTCCAGCCAATCTTCAGTTTGTTGGACCTTTACAACTGCAATTGAGGTGTTCTGCATGTAAGACAAGAGGGTATGATGCAATGTTACTTCAGGATTAAGAACAGAAAGTCAGGATTGACCTGGCAGGCTGGGGCTAGATTACTGCTAGAATTTAACAGCTACAGCAATGACAGTGGATATTCTTTCACACTGTTCCAAGATCTGATCCACAGGCTGTTGATACAAAATGGGAGGTCACTTAGCTTAAATACGCTATACTGTGCAAAAGAAATGGCTATACACAGGTGAGATGCAGAACCCCTTCAATGTAACATTCATTTCAGGTAACAAAAAGTGAGGAAATCAAAATGAAGAGAGACGCATGCCAGTATTTTTCCCCTGCTGATTCCCTAGAAGCAATTATCTTAGGCTACATCTACACAACACAGTAGCACAAACAGGAATAGACCTATACATCAAATACCTGCTGCTGAGGATCTAATCCATACCAAATGTTTGTCATGCAGGTTCACTCAAGATGAGCTGCAGGCTTCCCTGCACACAGACTGGACTGCCCACCAGCCTCTGGAGTACCCTTCCCAGTTAATGCTTGTCCAACAGGTGCTCAGACCACTCCAGTGCGAACCAAAGTGCAGGCTTAGGAACTGCTAGGAGATCACATCTGAAACAGGCTCCCAGTCTGAACTGAGATGTTAAACAGGCAAAAATCAAGAAGGATTCCTATTGGAGGATCCATTTGTTTGGGTTTATGTAGCAAGGTTCTGGTGGTGAGGAAGCTGCAGGTGTGGCTTCTGTGAGAAAAGCCCAGAAGCTGCCCCCTGTCAGATAAGGGCCAGCTCCAGCCAGTGACAAAGGGACCTGCTGCTGGCTAAAGCTGAGCCATGAGCAACGCTGGGTGTACTCTGTGCGAGCAAATTTCAGAAAAAGAAAATTGCTGTGTGACAGCAGGTGGGAGACAGCAGTAAGAAATGAGAGAGAAGAAGCCCTGCAGGCACCAAAGTCAGTGCAGGAGGGCAGAAAGTGCTCCAGGCACAGAGCAGAAGCTCCCATCAGCCCAGAAGAGGCCCATGGTGGAGGAGGCTGTCCCCCTGCAGCCCGTGGGCACCCCATGGAGCAGATCTCCACATCCAGCCTGCAGAGGAGCCCACAGTGCAGCAGGTGGATGTGGCCTGAAGGAGGCTGTAGCCCATGGAGAGCCCCTGCAAGAGCAGACCTCAGACCAGAGCTGCAGTCCGTGGAGAGGAGACCATGACTGAGCAGGAGGCCTGGGGGAGCTGGTGTTTGTGGGGCCCTGTGCTGGAGCAGTTCCTGAAGGGTGGGCCCCGTGGTACAGAGCCAGCTGAAGCAGGGCTTTGAGAGCTGCAGCCTATGGGAAGCCCATGTGGGATTAGTTTCAGAAGTAAAGCACTCATGGGAGAGACCCCTCGTGGAGCAGGGGCACAGAGGAAGCATAATGGACTGACTGCAGCCCCCAATCCCCATTCCTGTGTGCTGCTCAGGGGAAAGAGGTAGGAGAGAGCAGATGGGGGAAGATGGTTTTAATTTGCTTTTCGTTCTCACTACTCTAGTCTGTTAGCAACAGGCAATAAATTATATTAATGTCCTTTACGCTGAGACTGTTTTGCCCATGGCAGTGATCAGTGAGTGGTCTCCCTGTCCTTAAATCTACCCATGTGCTCCCCCCCCCCTCGTATTCTCCCTCAATTCCTTTAAGGAGGAGGAGTTAGAAAGCAGTGTGGCAGAGCTTAGCTACCTATCAGTGTTAAACCACCACACCATTTCAAACGAAAGGCACACCCTAAATTCTCCATGGAGAATACAGCAGCTTTGGGACATTCAGTCCAAGCTGGAAGACATGTCAATCTCATGATGAAACATGTACCTGTACACAGATTACAACAGTCAGTCACACAAGTCCAGACTAGTCCCGCCACTCTAAGGTACTGCTTCTCCTTTGTTTTATATAAGACAAGTTTACAAATTGTTTTTTTTTTTTTTTCTTCCAGCTCAAGACAAGATTCTGTAAAAGTCAAAGCAGAAAAACTCGATGAAACAGACCTTTGTATTTAATAGAACTTAATTAGCAAAACTCTTTTTTTCCTGACTCAAGTATTAGAAGAGATTTTAGGAAGTTCTATTAAAGCAATAGTTGTCCCATTTTCACTTCTCAGAGAAGTGAAATAATAATTTTCACTCTGATTGATCATTTAACACTTTATTTTGAAGAGAACATCAAAAGACAGAAATCCCAGTGTGCATTAAAACCCACACAAACTAGTAGCCTCCTGAAATTCAGCAGGAGGAAGAAAAAAGCTTGGAAGCAATTTTAGAATGAACCATGACTTCAGGTACCCACAGCAGAGTACTAACAGAGTCTTCCTTGTTACTTTCTTTGTGAATGCTACTGCCTTGCTTTCAGTCTAGTCTAGAAAGCCCACAACCATTTTGTGCTCAACAGCACAAAAATGTTTCATATTATATTTGAAATTAAATCCTCCATTTCCAAGAAGAGCACAAAAAAATGCTTGGTGTTCCCTGCAACCACATGGATCTGTTCACAGGTAAAACACACACTTAACAGTGCATAATCCCAAGGAAAAGAAATAACAGGTTATATTAATTCCTGTCTAAAATTTCAGGAACAGGCAAGATAAAAGCATTGGCAGTAGGACTGTAAGACCAAGTCACAAAAGATCAGTTATTCTGCCACTGTTGAGGGAGGAGGACTACAGGCCAGCTGTACGCCCCCAGCGTGCCTAATCTGAAGAGTAAAAGTGTTTGACACTTGCCAGGCCCTTGTGCCTGGCAGCCAGGAAAGGCTGCTAAGTGAGCAGCCACCGGCCTCCTGTTCTCACATCAATAATCCTATTTGACCCACAGCACATTTTAGAACTCTCACTAACAGAAGTGGAGAGATCAGAATTGCTCAGTTTCATGCCTGCCATGCAGAAATGTGCAAGAGGTGCAGGCTGCCAGCTACACTGTTAAACCCACCTGCGTGAATCAGCAGCAACTGAAAAATGACAAATATTACCATGCACACACATAAAAAATGAAGTTACAAAATCACACTGGAATCTTAACATCAAAGTCAACACTCCTTCAAATGGAGTTTTATGCTGACATCAGTGTGTACCTACTACTTAAACACTGCCCACAGAAGAACCACCTTCTTCTGGTGATCTGGTAATACCAAGACGTGGTCTCTCAATCTTATTTTCCTAGCAGCAATAAAAATTATTTGCTTAATGTAATGCTTACATTTAGTACCATTAGTTAGCTCTCTTTGGCACCAACACTGTTATTTCTACCAGCAACTTTTGTTATAAGAGTATCACCACTTTCTGATCGAAATAGGAAGTCTCACAATCTGACAGCTCTAGATATCATACCAAGAAATCCCCAGTACAGCACCTATACAATCCATACACTGACTCAGCCGTTCTCCCTCCATCTGCCACAAGGACATCAGCTTCAACAAAGTATTATTTAGGACAGCAGATTTCCTGCCTGCCGCTCCCCACATTGAAGATTTTCCTGATCTGGCAAAGCGTACAACCTCAAAAGAGCTGGCATCAAGTGTACAACAGGTGGTGGAGAAAAGGACCTTTCCCTTAAAAGCTGCTTTAAAAGGAGCTCTGAATTTGCTTTGAAGGTATCTGATACCACCGTTCTCCATAAAAACCAATAGCAAAAATGGTGAAACTTGTCTACACTAAAGATTAAACAAAACAAAGAACTCTGAAGTGATCCAGATTCTTGCAATAAGTTAAAAGGAGGTCTGTTTTCTAGTCATTAATTTGAAAAAACTCTTCAAAGTAATTCAGCTTGTCAAGTAACTTTCATTAAATTCAGCCTTAGAATTTTTGAAACAAGACTGAAATAATATTATCAGATCACTGTAAATGCATCATCTTTATTCTGTCATCCACATTCTGCTGCCCAATAAGGGAGTGTGGACCAAAGCTCAACATTCAAGACAGCATATTTCGACTAGAGCCTTCAACACACACAGATACACATGACGTTCACCAGCATAACATTCACCAGACACTGCTAACTGTTCAAAGTACATCACAAGAGGTGACAGGTTGATAAAAACACAAATATTCATACCAAAAAAATTTACTCCAGTACTCTCGCAAAAAGCAGCAGATAGACACATATCTGTCAATGACACTGCAACTGCAGCTCTCTTGTATGCTCAGCAATATTCACAGGATCTAGAAGTAGACAAATCACAACAGCCCTAAGAGCAGGAAAGAAAATACTGAATTAGATATATAACACTACAAGCAGCCATCACAAACTTCCTTATATTTACATGTTCATAAATCTTTTAAAAATACTACACACATTGCATCAAAAATATTTTTACCAATCTACTGCTTGCATTAGAGGATCCAACAGCTCTAGGATCAATTCCAGATCTTCATCCGGGTGGGGGGGGCGGGGGGGGGGTCCATTAAGTGTTTCTAGCTACAAGGAAATATCCTTAGTTTCTCATAACATTGTCTGTTAGAAACAGTTTTAGCAAGACTAAGTTCGCAATAGTAATGACTTGCATAATGTAGATTTGACTTATTAACATTGTCAAGAAAAAGCTTCTCCCTTCCAGTCACGGTGTCTGCACCTCCTTGTCCAGATCTCAAACATCAGTATTTCCTGTTGTTAACAAAGAATTTAAATCCTTTGTAACAGACAGCACTGCATCAGCTGAAACTGTGTGTAGAATGGCAAAAAGCAGCATGTTTTGCCTTTGTTTCCCTTTAGCCTAAATAAGAAGCTAGTGGCAACAATTTGCCAGAAAAGTGAGCACCTGCAGTTGTGAAATTTACAAGCCAAAAAGCCTCTGAAATATGGCATTATTTGTGTGCCAGATAAGCATGTAAAGATTTCATAAGCATCTGCAAATTTCAAATATTTCTGTAGATGTAATGTCTCCATACCCTGTAATGACCCATGAGACAACATTTGGCCACATGACAACAAAATATTGTTTACCATTGACATTTCCAGAATTAAAAGGACAGCATTTATCCTCCTGTAAAGTTTTGAAATGAAATCAATGTAAAAGAATTCCAAAAAAAAAAAAGGCTCCTGTTCTCATCTCCTTTTTGCACTGAAAACAGTACTTTTGTTTAATAATGCAACAGTCTATATGTCAAACTCAATTCACTGTGAGAAGTCTGAACACATCTCCATACAAATATTACAAAGGGACTAAGGTAGAGGCTTAAGTCCACAGATGCAAACAGTGAAGAAAAAAAAAAAAAAAAAAAGTAATGCAAGGAATTCTGACTCTATTAAAAGTAAGCAAAAGGTCAGTACCCTGCAGTAGGCTTTTTAGAGATGTGACCCAGAATGACTTCAGTGCAGCCCCAGTTAACCTCCACTTAGTCTGAGTACAGCATAGTGTTTCAGTGTAAACTGCACCTTAAACACAAGGAACAGCAGGACTCATCCTGGTGTTTAACTTTTTTGAGCAACCTTGAAACATTCATGTTAACGCATAAGCTGTCATTTTAACTGCTGTCAGTTCAAGAAAATCTCCATCTAAAACACAGTACCAAGCTTCATTTTCCTGTATTTTCCCTAAGCTGATCAACCCTGAATCAACAGAGAACACTTTAATTTCTGCAACAATGGCCAACAAAATTCTTTTTTGCAGGTTTGAATGTGAGAGAGCTGACAAACAGCATCTGGCTTCCATCACCGGATGAAACCACAACCAAGCAGTGAGAGTGAGATGATTAGCTGCTAATTATAATAAAGGCACCATCTTGTGTGAAGGTCTTCCTGCTTAACCTTCTGCTGCTCCTCTGTTGCAAATCCTCCCAACATGTGACCTCCCTAGGTCAGTGAATTTAAGTAGTTTTATGATCTGCATACTCATTTAAATTCTTAATACCATCCATAAGCTTGATTCCTTTACCATTAAAGGAAGAACCTGAACTCACAACTTCAGCCAAGCCCACAGCAGCACCACTCACAGCACCTGAGGCTGCCTAGCTCTGCCACAAACACCCTGAAGCAGTACCATCCAACTGCAATGAACACCAGTCAATAATTACTAAGAGATACAACCTGTGTCTTCAGACAGAGCTACAAAAACCCATGCAGAAATTGCCACTGCAAAGATAATGGGTATAAAAACCAAAAAGTCTTATTACTAACCTAAACTAGGCAAAACCTTTGCCTCAGGTTAAGTTATAGAAAACAAGAGGTCAAGTTGGTGTTTAAGACTACACATGTCTGCCAGAACACTATTTTTCCCCAACTTATGCATTCAATGATTTCCTTGTGAATAACTTCAAGACCTGTGTGTGTAATATGCATCTGTATACTGCTCTATTCTAGCTATTCTTTGTATTAAAACTTCTTTATCCTTCCCTGCCTTTGTTTACCACTAAGATATCACTGACCTCCCACTCACATAAGCCTTTGGAAGGAGGGACTAAACACATAAATCAAAAGCAAATGCAACCTGTTACATATGAACCTGGCACTGCATTCAAGCTCCATAAGCTATCTCACTCTGCCTGCCCAAACAGCGTTTACGTGACAGCTTGAATCCAGTGACCTCGCACCTGACCGTCCCACCAAACACCACCTATGGCACGCTCTTGCTATATTTATTATTATGAGCTATCACTGCTTGTAGAAGTAC
>VXAV01004892.1:36848-49966 GCA_013399715.1 Alectura lathami | reverse complement strand
CTTACAACCATTTTATCCCTTTTTTTTTTTTTTTTTTTTTTCTCTGTACATCTTAATTCTGTGCAAGTATGGAGGAGGTTGAAGGTCTCAGTAATTACGTGAAGCCTTGTTTTATTTGCAGGCCAGCTCTAATGGCATGATAAACTCCTTCTGTAACACAAAACTAAGACTAGCTCCTGTAGAAACATCTAAGCTCCTTTGAAATAAATAGCTCAGAGACCAGGAGCTACAGCAGAAAAGAACAAGCTGTGCTGATTATCTTTGACCCTCAGAAGGTGCTTGGCAACTTGAACCTGTGTTACTGCAACTATACTGTGATCAATAGCTGGACTGCAGCACAGACATACCCCGAAGTCAAAGGCGGATGTTAAGTAGCGGAGCTTAGAAGACCACTAATTAAGGAATTACATGTATAATCACCAGAATACTTCACAATTTAAGTTTAAATACACAGTCATTAGACTACAATTAGTGTTGTTATATGCAGGTTACCATTGTGATTTATACATGTAGTACGGCTTTCATATGGGTTGAAACCTACACAAATAATTACCTAGTAAAAAGAAAAGTGTATACTAAGAGAAATTACTTTGTTCAGAGACTGTACTTCTAAAGAGTAAATTCTAAATGGAAACCCAATGTGAAAGGTATTAGCCAGCTTGGATAACTGGTGCTACAATAATAAAACACTTAATTATTAAATCTTTTGAATGCTTTGCATATATGTGTTAATAATGTGTGTTTAAAACAAATAAATCTTCAGAAGTTGGATTAAAATTCACTTCACATTATACAATCTAATTTCTATTCAGCTACCATTAGTGGGAATTATTTTGCTGACATTCTTCATGAATCACCAGCAAAACAGAGCAAAACCACTGTGTTTTTAAGCTTCCTGGGTTGTATAAATATTACAGCTCTGGAATGTTATCATACCATTTGTCTGTAGCACATCTTGGTTTCATCTGCAGCTAGACACCTCGTAGGTGTCCTATTAATGGAATGGTATTATAGCGCACTCATAAGTATGCAGACGCCTATGTGAATAGGCAACTTTAAGTTGCAAATCAGACAACTACATTGCTTTCTCCCTCCATCTACTAAAGCTGAGCTTTCTTCCTAAACATCACTTTCAAGAAAATACCAGCCTTCACGCATGAAAAGTTAAAAAGGCTCCCATCATTCCTTAAACAATCTTCTCAGAAGATTTTTCCTAGTTTTGTTCGATAATGTAAGCCAGTCTGGGCCTGACACACCCCAGGTATGGTTGATTCTTTTGGCTGTCAGGGCACACTGCTGACTCAGATCCAACTTGCTCTCAGCCAGAACCCCCAGATCTGTTTCTGTAGGGCTGCTTTCCAGTCTGTCATCCCTTGGTCTGTGCATAGAGCCAGGGTTGCCCCATCTCAGGTGCAGAATCCAGCACTTATGAGGAGCAGCTGAGGTCCCTTGGTTTGTTCAGCCCAGAGCAGAGGAGGCTGAGGGGAGGCCTCATGGCGGCCTACAGCTTCCTCCCAGGGGAGCGGAGGGGCAGGCGCTGAGCTCTGGTCTGTGGGGACAGCGACAGGACCCAAGGGAACGGCATGGAGCTGTGTCAGGGGAGGGTCAGGCTGGGGGTTAGGGCAAGGTTCTGCACCAGGGGGTGGTGGGCATGGAACAGCTCCCCAGGGCACCAAGGTGATGGAGCTCAAGCAGCATTTGGACAACGCTTGCAGACACAGGGTTTGGATTTTGGGTGGCCTTGTGTGGAGCCAGGAGTTGGACTCATTGATTCTTGCTCAGGATATTCTGTGATTCTACAATTCTATGAGAAACAATGAGAAATTCCAAGTGTCACCATGCGAGTGAGGAAATTGTATTAGAAAACGGCAAAACCGTAAGGTATGAAAATACAGAGAGAGCTTCCTCCAGAATAAATTATTTTATCTACATCAAAACCAGTGAAGCTACACTATTATATACTGATTTCTTGTATCTCCAAAGATACTGTTATAAGACATTTTGGCACATCAAGTAAATTACAATACCTAAGCAGAAATAATTTCAGAATTTATGCAGCAAATGCAAAGAAAATGACTTAATGTGGTCCTCAGTGAATGAAGGGTACATTGTGGCAAAAATATCTGTATTTTCAGAGGGTAAGAGAATACATGGAATCCATTACTAACAGGCTCAGATGTCTATTATATAACAGGTGATACAGGGTGAATTCTTAAACTGCAGTACCTGATCCAAGCATATTCACCTATGAATAAGGGTGAACAATCCAGAGTTCAGGTCTAGAGGGAGAAGTGGACTAGAAAGCTTATCTTTCTACTTCAGTAGTCAAATACCCATATTCCTCAGACATCAGTTAGATGTATTATATTGTTAGAAATCTGATGCAGATTATTATTATTACCAGCAACAGATTTAAAACTCTCTCAGCTTGCTGTATTGTTATCAAAATTTTAATTTAAATTTCCTTGTCAAGAGTCTAGGATTCTATTAAAATTTCCTTGTGCACATTGTCACCTTGGTTCAGAGCTTTAACGAGGCTTTGAAGCACATTCTTTGTCTTCACTGACTGTTGGTTCACAGAGCAGTTCTGCTGCATCCAAACCCGACTTTTTTCAGAAGAAATTAAATCAGAGGTTCTTCTACTAACTCTCTCCAAACCTCAATGTGGACATTACAGTCTGGACCAAGGCATGAACAACAAAGCCACATGTTCACACGGTGTCTGCAAAATATACACGCACTATGCAACTCTCCTGGATCACCCAGAAAAATCATAAATCTCCTCAGTAGATGCCATGTTACAAAGCACACAGAGTTAAATCCAGTGTCAGCCACGAAACTGTCTGTGGGATGCTCTGCTCTTCTTCTGTTGTCCATTGAGGCTAACAACACAGTCCAGTCCTCATTGTTTCAGTCAAGATAGAAAGGCTCTCTGGCATCACTGGAGGGCATTTCTCAACACTAGGATCAAATTGGTAACATGAGGCCCACAACCTTGCAGAAAGGTGCCCCTTCACCCTGTGAGAGGTAAAGGTATAGCTAAACCAAGTCTGGACTCTGTGGTTAGGATACAGCCTCACGCTCCAGATCCGCAAGTAGCAAGCAGATTTTCCCACAATGCTGAGGAGAATCTAAACTTTGCTCATAAGCCTGCTCTTCTAGAAAAGGTGCCAGTATCCCTTAGTCGGCTCTATGGCCAATTTTAGGGGATCCACATCATGAATTCTTCCAGTGAAGCTTGCTGAGATGCCCATAAACTTACCCTGGATTTCCTTCAAAAATCAGTACCTGGTCACTCCTAGCTTATGCAGGAACAGAACCATGGTTCTGCCCTATGCAATAGTGGTGGTCAGGACATTGATGCAGAAACCAAAACGCTGTCACCCACTACATAACACACATCAAGAGCACTGAGGAAGGACAATACCACACTTCGCAGGGAGGTCTGCAGTTAAAGAATCCCTGTCTTTGAGATAGCTGACTACACTGCAAGTGAAGATGATAGGACCCTAAACAACAGCTTTGGTCTGCTCCTACTACAGCAAATTACTTGCTCATGTAGACATAGACTGTATTTTCATGGGAAGGAGAAAAATTGTTGAACTACTGTACAACAGTAAATAAGGATATAATCTGCAAAGTCTAAGGAACTAGCAAGTGAGATACTCACTAAATCTTTAGGAGGTAATCAGAAGCACAGTCCTATGGTAGCTATTGTTGCACTTATGATTACTGTTGGACAGAACAAACAGATATTGCATTCAAACTGTAGACAAACCGAAGATTCAAAAGGACTCTGTTGGTTCTAAGGCAGCAAGTATTGGTCATCTAAATCAGTCTTGAAGACTGCAGTAAAACCTATTGACATTCAATCCCAGCATCCCTAATGAACTGAAAGAATAAGTGAATCTATTAAAGGAAAATTGAGGTGATTGACTGGAATCGACAGCTAAATTTCTTAACTGTTTCAATGTGATTATTTCATCCACATTTAAAGCGTGCATGTATGTATGCATACTTCTCATACACTTCTCTAAATATAAGTAAATACATAAATGCATCCATATACATGTAAAAACATTCAGTATCATCTGCAAAAAAATATAATTAAAGATCAACAAATCATACTGAACTATATTTTGATGTAAAGTAAAAATGATAATTAAGAGCCAGCTGCAGAGTTTAAGAAACAAAATTTCATAAAAATTACAACATACCTGATAAAAATTTGGCCAGAAAGTGCTAATTGCCAGTTCTGCTCTGTTCCAGGTCCCAGTGGTAGATGTGTTCCACACTGGGTTACCAATAGGTCCGTCATTAACTTTCACATATACATTCAAAGTGCCAGGGCTAGATCCACTCTTGCTTGAAACATAGTAGTGGAAATCAATACAATGCGTATCATTTTCTTTCAGATGGGGCAGCAGGAGGTGAGCTTTCTGTCCCGCAAATCTCCCAGATGTATTCACCAACATGAAAGAACCTGCAAAACAAAGTCACTATTTCAATTTCTCATTATTTTCCTTTCCGTTATTGCAATTCATAATTAAAGCATCATTATAAAAAGAATCATTTTGCCTTGCTTCTACTAATATAACGGTCATTTGTATTTAATCTCAAATTGCTTTTGAGAATCACAAGACTATTTTCAAAGTTGGTATTAGAATCCTTATTTCACAAATGGAAAAAGAAAGAAAGAAAGAAAAAAAGAAAAAAAAAATGAAAAAAACCTGCAGTGATCAGCACTGCACTGTAGAGATATTAAAGAATCAATTACAGGTGGCAACTATCTGAGCACTTCTATACGCCGAGTCCCACTGAAATCAAGGGCAGATCTGTGCACAGATGCTGGGATGCAGTATCTAGAATGAACGCAGTTTAAAATCTCCCTGACTCTTTCTCCTCACTCTAGCTTATCAGCAGCTACTTCCTTTACTGATTAAGTGTGGTCACTTACTGGTCTCCTAGCCGCAAGAGCTTAAAAAAGAGGAAAGAAAGGAAAACACACAGTAAATTGGTGCACGTTACAGAGAAAAAAAAGGAAAAAAAAAAAAAAAAGAGAGGAAAGGTGGTATAATGTTACAGCATGATTCCAACTTCAAAAACAACAAGAAATGTAAAGGCATAGTCCCAATGAAGTTGCCCTCCAACAACCCTCACATGGACATCTAGTCATTTTATGCTCTTTTTCAGTGTCTATTAACGTGTTTCAATGAAGCGCACCTTCAAAATAACCAGCTTATATAACAAATGCAACTACAAGATCTGAACGATTGTACAGTTATTTGATTAGAATAACACAAAATGATTTGCAAGACATTCATAATCTTGTGTTGAACAAGCCCAAAGGCAAAAGAAAGGATTCTAGTAATACATTTACTATGATGCCATAGAAGGAAATAAAACTCAAGATAATGTCTACTTTTGAATGAGGATTTATCAATAAAATACTATCTAATCTATCAATAAAAAGGTATTTCATACCCTGAATTTTTCTTAAAAGTCAAAAGAAAATGGATATGTTACAGGTGCATGCTATAAATGCATGATTACATGTTTTTGTAATAATCCAAGCACACACATTAGCAGTTACTAGAAACCAACTTTTTTTCTCTTTCAATTTGATGGGTAATGATACTCTGAAATTTCAATCAGATATAAACTCCTAAGTCATCTCTGGAAACAGAGCATAAGTGTTTGGAGATCTTCAGTCCAGACCGTACTTTTATCTTTAGTACGTTTAATTATTCAATTATACAGTTTTGCAGCTACTCTAAATTATTTATCAAATATAACTTCTAATTAATTTTCAATCTAGACAAAATAATTGAGTTTCTAAAGTTGACAAAAAACTGAAATGAAATGTGATACAAAGGAATCTGAATGTTTTATTACCTAAAAGGTAAAATAGCATACTGGGACAAATCCTTCTGCATTAGTAATGTAAGTCAAAGTCACTGAACGTGCTTCTCCAAAGAAAAAACTCACATTACATCCAAAATACATTTCAATTCTTAACTTTCCTAATAATAACTTTTCAAACACTACGAAGAATTAAAGAAAGAAAAGAAAGAACAGAAAGAAAAGAAAGAACAGAAAGAAAAGAAAGAACAGAAAGAACAGAAAGAAAAGAAAGAAAAGAAAGAAAGAAAGAAAGAAATTCAAGTGCATTTCTATGCAAGAATTGGGTTCTATGAGTTACTGATTACACTATTCTTGAATCTACAGTACACACATACATCTTCCACATTTTATTTCTTGCTGTGTTTCAGTTGTCTGAAATGCTGGAAGGCCCCAACCAGGGGACAAAAAGAGTCCCTGCAGTATTCCAGATGCAGCAGCTAGGAGGTGGTATCCTTGCTCCTGACCTACTGGCAGGAGCACAGTAAGGAATGCTATTTATTATTTCTTCCAGAGTTCCACATGTGCTCGCCCTGTTTCAGCCTGTCACATCAGTACAGCACGTTCATGCAGGATGCTCTCTGTGTTTTTGACTTGTAACACAAACATCTTCAAATACTTCAATGAAGAAAGCATGAAATTAACTTCCACAAAGACACAGTAAGGAGAAGAGTCCTATCCTTACTTTCATGCATACACAGGAGACTAAACAAGTTACTAGTCGTCAATCTTTTCAGTGCTTTCTTTAGTATGATGGTTCCCTAAGATGTTCATGGTTTTGGTCTGATCAAAGTACAAAATCCCCCCTGTGCTGGAATTTTAGATCCTGTTGCTCAATAATTAACTAGGATGCAGAAGGGCGAAGGATGAATTGGCACCCAGCAGCTAGAGCAAAGGCTTTTCCTGTTGTATTACAAATAGTACATTTCCCCATCTCTATAACACAGATTTTTTTAAAAAACAAAAGCCACAAAGATATATTTGGATACAAAGAGGAAGTAAATAAATTATAAATTTAGCCACATGGATCTTTAAATATGCAGGAAAGAAACCAATACTCCTTCCACCACTTAGAATATGCTCTGCCATTCAGTTTGTTTATTTAAGCTAAAAATATAAAACATTTTAAATAGTTAGAACTTGTTACCAAAACAACACTCACATTGTTCATGAGTTCATTAAAAACTAACTGGCTAGGCTTTTTATATCTTAACACTAAGACTGCCATGGAGAAAAGTATATCTTTTGTTAGCCACCTTGGATTCCAAACAAGTACCTACCTGATAACACAACCAATTTTATACTCAGTGGTGTTCAGAAACCTACAATGCTTGATAGAAATATTTTCTTAAGAACTATTTTGCTTCTGGAGCAGATCACACAGCATATGAGGGACAACCAGAGGATCAGGCCTAGCCAGCATAGGTTCACGAAAGGCAAGTCCTGCCTGACCAACCCCATCTCCTTCTATGACCAGGTGACCCACCTGGTGGATGAGGAAAACGCTGTGGATGTAGTCTACCTAGACTTCAGTAAAGCCTTTGACACTGTCTCCCACAGCATTCTCCTGGAGAAGCTGGCAGCCCATGGCTTGGACAGGTGCACTCTGCGATGGGTAAAAAACTGGCTGGATGGCTGGGCCCAGAGAGTGGTGGTGAATGGAGTCGAATCCAGCTGGTGATTGGTCAATAGCAGTGTTCCTCAGGGGTCAGTACTGGGGCCGGTCCTCTTTAATATCTTTATTGATGATCTGGATGAAGGCATTGAGTGCACCCTCAGTAAGTTTGCAGATGACACCAAGGTGGGAGGAAGCATTGATCTGCTTGAGGGAAGGAAGGCCCTACAGAGGGATCTGGATAGGCTGGATCAGTGGGCTGAGGTCAGTTGCATGGGGTTCAACAAGACCAATGTTTGCACTTTGGTCACAGCAACCCCATGCAATGCTACAGGCTTGGGGCAGAGTGGCTGGAAAGCTGTGCAGAGGAAAAGGACCTGGGTTAACAGCTGGCTGAACATGAGCCAGCAGTGTGCCCAGGTGGCCAAGAAGGCCAACTGCATCCTGGCTTGCATCAGACATAGTGCAGCCAGCAGGACCAGGGAGGTGGCCGTCCCCCTGTACTCAGCACTGGTGAGGCCGCACCTCGAGTGCTGTGTTCAGTTTTGGGCCCCTCGCTACAAGAAGGACACCGAGGCCCTGGAGCGTGTCCAAAGAAGGGCAACGGAGCTGGTGAAGGGCCTGGAGCACAAGTCTGATGGGGAGTGGCTGAGGGACCTGGGGCTGTTCAGGCTGGAGAAGAGGAGGCTCAGGGGAGACCTCATTGCTCTCTGCAGCTGCCTGAAAGGAGGCTGCAGTGAGGTGGGGGTCGGCCTCTTCTCCCAGGTAACAGTGACAGGACGAGAGGTACCGGCCTCAAACTGCACCAGGGGAGGTTCAGGTTGCATATTAGGAAAAACTTCTCTTGAGAGAGAGGTCAGGCATTGGAACAGGCTGCCCAGGGAGGTGGTGGAGTCTGCTTCCCTGGAGGTCTTCAAGAAACATGTAGATGTGGCACATAGGGACATGGTTTAGTAGGCATGGTGGTGATGGGTTGGCAGTTGGACTAGATGACCTTAGAGGTCTTTTCCAACCTTAATGATTCTGTGATTCTATGTTGTTGTAGTTTTTCTGCTATAAAGTATCTGGCAAGCTCTACCTTAATCAATGAGACAAGGAATAGGAGACAGTAATCTAAACCTATCCTTTCAATTGTTTGACTGAACTCTGTGCTGAATCTCAGGAAATGAAGACAAACAGACTGCCAGTAAACTCCACCAGGCAGGTCTTCTGGGACAGTTTCATTTCCCACTCATGAAGGTCTCAGCAACCAACACTTTTAGAAGCTGAAGTAAGTAACCTGTAATAGTGTGCTGTTTCAAATATAGTAACATCTGTCCTAAAGCCTAAACATAGCCTCTAGACAAAACTTATGGCAATATTTCCGAAGAAACCAGGCATGTAGAAGATGGATACAGGAAAAATTGACTGTTAAGATCCTGGCTTCAGAACAGAAAACAAAGGAAGCAACTTCTTACATCAGGCACGGACCATGGCTTTTGTGTATCATAATGAAAACCCCAAATGCCTGTACAAAGCTATCTAAAATCAGACCATTTAATGCACAGCCATTCCAAGCTAGCCAGTGAAGAAAAATTGAATGTAAATTCAGCATTACTCATCTCTGAAATTGTGGGCTTTCCCTGAGGTACAAGAACTTGCTCTGTCTGCCTGGGATAGCTAGCACAGCTCTCCTGAAGATAAATGATTAGGTCTCTTCCAGTTCAGCAGGACATGAAGCCTTGGGTGCACCCAACCAGAAGCCCATGGGCAAATATAAGCTTCATAGGAAAGTCACCAGCATTCTAGGGGTTTGACTACAGTTCATGTGAACTCTGATAAAGATGAACTTCCAGAGGTAAAAATAAGATGCAACACCTTATATTACGAGTAATTCAGAGCAAATTCTGTAAAATCAAGTTAAAAACAATGACACACAACATGTTTGAATGTAGGCCTCAGTTTCTACGCCTACTTTTAACTATGGATCTCCCCACAAGCAAGAAAAACACACTAATATGCATTAAAATGAAAGGGCATAATCATTAGACAGAGCCTATTAAATGCATTTTACTTGAAACCACACAGTGTGTGTAAAGGAAAGAAAAAAAGTGAACTGAATGCATTAAAATGTTACAACTTTTTTTTTGTTTGTTTGTTTTCAAATCAACTTGTCTTCAATGTTAAATCATGTGGAAATTTTCTCTTACAACTTCTACTATTGTCATCTGTTAAAGTGATTGCTGAAATAATACTATGCCAGATGGTTATACAAATCTAAAGCATGTGGATAAACTCAACACACAAATAAACACCTAATTTTGACTGAAAAAAAAAAAATAGTTCTCAGCCACGAAAGGAAAAAAACCTGACACCATACTTTCTTTGCTAGAAAGCAGTTGCAAGAGAGTCAATCAGTTCCCCATTTATCATGTATCACACATCTGGGCACCTGACAAACACACTGCAAAAATAAATGCAGATATTCACTGGTACATCTACGGGGTTATAGCTGCCTGCAAGGGAACAGGAACGAGAACAGGATTCCAACAAGAAAACTACGATCAATTCAGTACTCCTAAGAGGAGACAGCAAATGCCCATATTAGTAAAAATACATTCCTTTTAAACAGATGCACTTCCCTAGGCATACTTTTTATGTTTAAACACGCAGATGATGACAGTTTCCTCAACCAAAAAGTTTAAATGGGATTTACTTGGGTACAGTATGTTTAGGCACTTCATGCAAATTAATAGTTCAAAACTACACATTGAAATCAAACTCAAATAAAACCTATGGTAGCTGATGGTGCTCAGCAGCCAATAAATTCAGGCTTCTTTAATCCACAGGTGTTAAAAGTCACCAAGTTGCTAAGTCATCCATATTTCATCACTTTACCCAGAGGGCTTAAATCAACAAACCGGTGGATTTGCTCCAGTTACTGTTGCTGTTTACAATTCTCCTTTGCAAAATGTTCCAGCAGTAATTCAGCAAATTCACTGAAATACAAATTCTAAGATACAACACTTGAAATAGACAATGCAGTTGGTCCAGAGTAAACGGGCAATTGAATATCCCAGTACTTCTCATTAATGTCAAAGGAAATTTTCTGTGAGGCAAGCACAGAGGAAAATCAAAATCCTATGATATTCATTCCACTGGCTACCCAGCAATAAATTATACCATGACAGATCTTCTTAGGATTTTGTACACAAAAAAAGTTGCCCAAAAGATAGAGTGACACAAGAAGAGCAAAAAAATCCCAGTGCATGTTTAAAAAAGAAATTCTGACAACTGGAAAAGCAATATACACTTCTACAAAAATGATGGAAATGGCACAAGACAGACTTTCCAGTCACTTCTGCAAGTTTTTGCTGTGTCACATCACCTTGTTAAGAGACGCTTTTTATACTTGGAATGACAAAAGCAATGAAATTGAATGCAATGTCATTTTTCATGCATGAAGAAAATGTGACTGGTGAGCTAAGAAAGTTACTTTGTTGATTTTTCACAACTTCTATGCATGGGTGAACACAAATGATTACTTTTCCTTCCTGACTGTGACAACAGACATAAGCTACTCAGGAACCGTGATTTCTTTGATACAATAATAAACATATGTAAAAAAGTACTGGAGTTTGACTTATGTAAGCATCAATGTTTGAAGATTTTGGCTCTCAATATTTGAAAAACGTGCTAAATGAAGCAAAGTGGAAATTCTGATTTTAAGAACAGGTAATCTACGTATTACCTTGTCAACAAAATGCCCTTCAGGTGCAGAAATCTACTTCTGTTAGGTTGAAATTTATTGAAAACATCAAAAATGGTCTGATTAGACAGATGCAGGGAGTTATTCATTAATAATGAAACTGCATTCCCTACATGCCAGCCAACTCCACTGCTAGCATTCACTACCACGGTATCATTTCGACCACGACTGCTGTGAGAGCCCAAGACTAAAGACGACTGTCCAAGACACTGGAACTGCTCTGCATATGCAGATAAGTTGCAAGGCTCAAGCATAGGGGGTCCCAACTCCAGACAGAGCAAAGACAATATATCTGTTCTTTTATTTATTATATTTTATAAATATATGTCAGGACCATCTTGGAAGCACTGCAGAAAGCAGAAAATCTGAAATCTGATGACAGACAGCCATGGACTCCTAATTCCCAAAGATAGTAAACAGAGGAGTTTTTGTCTTCAGTATTTTCTCCTACTATTTACTACACTTCCAGGTAAAGGAAAATACATTTTTAGGTAACATTTGAAAATTATGAAGCTGATGCAATTTGAGAAACCTCTCAAGGCATGGCTAAAAGCACGTGAAGAACCAGGAACTGCTGCTCAGACACATCACCTCCAGAAACCACGCAGTAGATAACTGCACATATAGATCAGTACAGCTCCACCTTGAACTGACAAAAAGAGGCGTGCCAAAACACAACACTTACAGGTTTGTCTCAAATAATATCCACCAATTCTGTTGATTACCATATAAGATATTGATTTCTCAGGTGAGCTGTAAGCCTTCCCTTGAGCATCACAACACCCACATTAAATTTCATGTTATTTAAATCATTATTATCAATCCTAAAAAAAAAAAAAAAAAAAAAGTAACCCAAACTTTAAAATNTAAAAAAAAAAAAAAAAGTCATCTCAACTTCTAAGATGTTTCTTCCAATTTTTCAAATACAAAAACTCTTGAAAAAATCTGTTAAACAGTTCCAGCATAAATCCAGTCCACTATCTGAAAAGTGAATCAATCCACTTCTACTCACAATGCTATCTTCCTCTTAGCAGAACAATAAGCCTAATAAACCTGATAATTCTTTCACTAAATTCAATTTCTTCAATTTCTCCTCATCTAATATGCATACACACATCTTCCATTATTTTCTTAGAAATTGTTTTGATCAAATACCAACATGAAATTACATATTTCTGAGTCACGTATTTCTGCAGTCACTTTTCCAATAGCCAGTAACGTCTGAAGAACTGCTGTCCGACAAATGCTGTTTGTTTTTTCCGCCCTTTTCAATATTTAATGAATTCCACTATTTGTCCTATAGTCTTTGCTCTGTTTCCTTCATGACTTTTCTTTATTTTCAAGCACTACATTGATATTTTGAAGGCTGTTTCTTACACGACTAATATTACCTCTTCACAATAAGCAAGCAAAGTACAGAAAGTCCATATAAAGTTCAGAAGCTATTGGAGAAATGTGGACAAATTCTGACAGATCTGTCTGAAGTTTCAGATTCAACTTCTGAACCAACAGTATTTTAGAAAAAAATAAAAAGCAAAGTGAGAAAAGGCAAAGCATCCATATGCTGGAGTTCACTGTGTACTAATTAAAGCAAATAAAAATATCTCCTGGTGGAGAGTTAACCTGAAAATAAAAACATGAAGGTTACAGGTGAAGAAAAGGAAATGAAGTGAGGAAGATTGGGATGGGAGGTATCAGGGAAAACATATCAAGGAAAAATTTAAAACAGAAAGGAAAAAAAAATTGGGACAGACACACTGAGACCCGTGGAGATTTAAAATGCAAAGCTGTCCAAAAGCAATACTGTGAATTATTTCCTCCATCTTCCACAGCTGACAAAGGACAAGTGACAGT
>VXAV01004892.1:25989-36810 GCA_013399715.1 Alectura lathami | reverse complement strand
AGAGAAGCCAACAGCTGGATGGCTGTATGTAGAAAATGATGACTCCCTGTCTTGTGAACTGTTACATGCACTTAAAGAAAGAATACTGGAGAGAACATTTGTCTGAATTAAAAATATCATGAGGACCATTACTGGGAGGAAAAAAGGAAAGTTCAGAGGTCTGAAGGAATGTGAAGTGCGGTTAAAGATTCTATAACTGTGGCACACTGCAAACTCCTCTCACTTCAACATTGAGGGTGTGGAACACTGTTGATTTGCAATGAGGAGTTAAAGGAAAAAGGAGTGTAATTTGAACTCCCATTCATGAAAGTAACTTGATTTTTATTTTATTTTTTTAAACGGGAAGCAACCTGATTTGCTTAAATAGAAGGCAAATCCAATTACAAGGTAACCCTCCTTTTGCTTGGAAGTGGTGGGGGACACAAAGTCTTAACACAGTTGTGGTACTTCGCACACTAGACACAGTTGCTCCGAAAATACACTGGCAGCTAGCTAGCCAGGGCTTACAACTGCCCAGCAGTGCTTTTTGTTTCTTTGTGTTAAGAAACCGCACTCCACTTGGGTTCAGAGAGGGAGACTTGGCACAGAACAACATTTTTGTTAGTTCTAACTTCCTGAGACCCCTCATCCCATGTTTGGCCTAACACCACATGCTCTGATAGCTCCACCAGCCCCAGCAGCAACAGCTTCTACAGGCAGTGAGAACTGTGCTAGAAACTGTAAAAGCAGTAAAGTGATTTATAAAAGCTACACACTGGATGTCTTTAAAGCTGGCCTAATGCTTTTTACCAGCCATAACACTTCTAACTTTTACGCTATGACTCGATCTCAGACATGCCAGAGCTTTGAGGCAGACCTGTCTGCACCTCTTCTTTAAAGTGAACACACCAGAAAATACCAAATGGGCTTTGAAGAAGCTTTATTTTATTAGAAGATAAACTTGAACAAGCTCTCTTTTGTTTGAAAACCTTGATCCTTCAGGTGAAAGAGATAAAATACAGACATTTGAAAACAAACATATTTCCTGCCCAACTATGTCTTTGCAACAAGGACCCTTTCCTCCAGAGCTGCTTTTCACACCAGCCACTTTCAACAGCTCTGCTTGTTCTCCCTTGAGTCAATAGAAAAATGTCCCGTTTTCATCATCTCTGGCCTGTCTTTATGTCTGTTCCCCATTATTCTAAGAATCCTCTGTAAGTGCAAGCTCTCCAGTCAGCACTTCTATCACTGCCTGCCCTGTTCTTCCCTGGAAAAGCTTCACCCATGGCCAATGCTCTCAAAGAAGAAATCCTCTCCTCTACTTCAAAGGACGGCATTTGGCCAAAAAGCACGCAGTTACCAACCACACACTTTCACAGCATGTAATGTGCACACAAAAATAGTTTTAGAAGATGACTTGAATCACTATTTCATTTGTCACACACAGAATGACAACCTGTGCGTGAAGTGTTCTTGCACGTTCCTTCTGTTTGCAAGAAAACAGGATGGAGTTGCCAACAAACACAAAAGCAGCGCTGGCCTCACGGATCAACAGAGACTGAAATACAGTGACATTACCAAACAGCACGGACAGCTCCATCCCCAGAGAATGGGGACTGCAGTCTGCTAGTGGCTCGCACACCCTGGTCCTCTGCGGGTGCTGGCCCCCAGACCCTAAAGCCTCTAGAATTCACCATCCCACACCAGCTGCCACTTAGATCTCTTTCTTACATTACTCCCTTGTTACCTCAGTTTGAAGTTCCCATGCATTCACACAGACGCTCGAGACATACTGTGCACCCACACAGAAGATGGCCAAAAGCAGGATTAAATAAGGCCACAGGGCAGACTGCAGTGACCCAGCACCAGGCACAGTCACGCAAGTACACAGAATGGTCAGTTATTCACCTTTGATGAGCCTCTTCTATCCCCCCATCTGTCTATTTTCCCATGTTTGTCCCATCCCAGCCCAACTCCACCTCTGCCTTTGGTCCCCACATTAGAGGTCACACACACAGCGAGGGCAGCAAGCAAAACATCAAGCTGTGTTTTTCAATGATTTCTTCACTTCACCTCTCAGCTTTTGTTTTATTACAGTTTGGCATTCAAAGCATGAGACAAATTTCTTTTGTCACTCAACACAAATATCTGTTAACCTAAACGTCACATGCCAACAATTAATGCTACAGCCCAGGAGGTCTCCCTTCTTTTATAAGCGCGCTCCCTTTGTTACAGCACAACAATATTAGTCTTCATTTTTGTAAACCATTCAACCGTGCAATTCAGCATTCAAGAAACAATACCCAGGAGATAAGCCAACACCAGTTTTGACATGTTTCAGGTGAGCTCCCAGGGTAAACTACTTACTCGTCAGGTAAAAGCTTTGGGGAAGTAAAAATAATAGCAGGGTGTGAGAGAACATGGGTAGACGCTGCGTGTCGACCTTATTGAAAAGGGCCATCTCGAAGAACAGGGTTAAGTGCTCTTGGTACCCTTCTGCCCTCCCAGTGATGGGTTGAAAGGTTTGTTAAATACAGAGGTTAATATAAAAAGCTTCTCAAGGCCCGAAGACAGTGAGCTTTACAATTTTAATAGAAATTCAATTTTGTTTCAGCTATAGGTTGCTGGGTTAATGTTTGACTAATGATCATACCTATGTACACTCTGCAAAATTTTAGACTACCTCAGCACTAAGTTACTCTCCAGTTAAAAACTGACTGTCATTGTACTTTCTGCATGTAGCATTCCCTGGAAAAAGTAACACCACCTGCCTGATTGCCAACTTTCCAACTACGGATAAAGGCAAACTATCATCATAGTACTGTCAGGTGTGTGAACTACAGCCAAGGCGTTGTCCAGGTTTAGTATCTGCAGTAACAGTGCATGCAAATACCATCCATCTTTTCATTTCCACTTCCAGAGGCACACAATGTCTGACAGTTTGTCACAGACCTGTAATACAGAAAACAAAACACTACCATTGCCTACAGCACTAAATCCCACAACCATACAGAGCCTTCTGAAATCCTGTTTGACATATCAGTAATTTTAGAAGCATATTAGCCTCAGGGGCCATTCTCTTACTGGAGTAATTTACTCCTGTTTTTATGAGATTCAACAAAGACAACTCGCAAGAAATCTGCCTTATCTATAAAAGACTAGGGCAGAATTAAAAAAAAAAAAAAAAAAAAAAAAAAAGGAATAGACTACAATGTAGTGCTTAAGCTGTTCTTTTGATTCAAAGCAACCATCTTTTCCTCGTTTGTTCCACACGTTCATTTGAAAGCTCCCTTAGTGAGGACCATATACAGCACAATTATTTTAGTTCCATGTTAAAAATACTGGCAAGCAATTAGAAGCTCACAGGTCCAAGTATAATCAGAGATGTTTCCCTAAAAGATACTGCATAGTTTGTTTTTCTGAAGTGAATCAGTTCATGCTGCAAAACGCAGGTGGTGGGCTTTTCTCCCTGCTAATCTACAAATGATTTTAGATCAGCATTGACAACATTTTCCCCCAAGGAAACATTGCAGGACCTTAGGTGGGGCTCTCAGAGGAAAGTTTTCAGCACATCAGGGCCTGTATATGGCAGGAGTGTAGCTCAGGACCCCACACGGCCTCGGTCCCCACAGGAAAGCGTGAAGTGACACCAGCACAAAGGCAGTCCCCTGCCCCATGGTGACTACAAGACAGTTTATGCCTTAATGGATAAGGTACTGCACTTTCTCACTATACACTTCAGCTATTTACATTTTATTGTCTCATAGCAATCAGTATGCACAGTCAAACCTATATTATAACAACATAAAAGCTTTAAAACTGCTATAATAGGATACACAATTAGGGCTTTCAAATCTTCTAAAGAAAATCCTACCAACAATTCAAAATGTCCTTTTAAAATGGAATTTAGCTCTGGTCTACACCAGAGCGTGTGCGTATATGTATCAGCATAAAATATAACACTAGTTGGACTTGCTCCATACAGGAATTAGAAACCCAGTACACCTCCACTCCTGGACGTCTTTCTGTTTCGAATGCTTTGCCATAGAAGCAGCTGACAGTATTTTCTACAAGTTGGTAGATAAAGCCACATTTTTCTTAGGCTTTCTTCTCTCAGTGATGCTGTTAAACTTAACGACTGAGACAAAAGTGACATATCTTAAGTGTTCAGATTTCTTTTTTCCTCCATGATTTCCAAATTCTAAAGCAAGTAAAAATTAGAGGTGTATGTTACCAGGGGCCTGCGCTACATAAAAGGGTTGCAGTACATGACAGTATGACAGATTTTTTTTTTTTTTTCTAATTGTAACTTAAAGCAATAGGATTTTATTTGGTTGAAACATATATTTTACTACTCCACACTAACTCCACAAATCTGAAATCCCTAATATAAAACTTTTTTCATTAAAAAAATAAAATAAATACCTTCTTGCCATTCCAGGAACAGTAACAAAAAAAGACCTTCTCTTGGCGATTTTATTCTGGACACGTTAACCATTACAGCAGAACCTATTTTTAAAGGCTCTTATCTAGAAGAGATTACGTCACAGACTACATCACAAACAATGAATACTGTGCAGGTTGCAAATTTATCTGTGCTTATGCTTACAATACTCTGCTTCCCTATGTAAACAGGCAGACTTCCCAAAGCCATTTGAATACTGGTAAAAAGGGAATTTCACTTCTCCTTCTAAAGAGACTCCTCCCAGAAAGGATCACTTTTAAGTTTTGTACTACTGACGTAATTTTCTGTGTCCTAGTTAGTATTAACTTGGATCCACCTTAAATATAGCAGGAAACACCCCTACATCATTTAACCAGAATGCATAATGAAAATAACATACTTATCTCAGAGAAATATACATTGTTACGGGTTTTTTGTGCAGTTCCAGTGAGGATACTGCTTGATATCCCTTTCTCAAGTTCTAGTCTGCTGGAGATGCATTAAAAATACTAACTTGGGCCTGATTCATCACCGAACTAAGTCCTGCAGTCCCCATCATTCAAGATCCCAGGAACTCAACTGTCACTGAAGGGAACAACAGAGTCGATGATTTTTTCCAAGAAGGAAAGTCAAAGTCTCTAATTAACCAAAGGGCTTAACGATGTGCTTAAGTACTATTCAAGAAAGCACTTAGATATTTAATTTGACTTCGACGCGATTAAAAATTGAGAAGGTACATACATAATATTTCTGCGTGATGCCTCCTGGAGTTCTAACTTACAGCTACTGCAAGAGCCTGACATTTCACATCTTCTTTAAAAAATGTTAATTGAAATATCATTGTCTTGAAGGATACAATTTTCAGAAAGATCTAAATTATTCAGAAAACCTGGAGCTGATTTCATGAGAACTAATTTGTCAACAAAACATAGCACCTAAAGACAGCAATTTAGAAGCTGCAAGCTGTAAAATTATATTGGGACAAAAATATACTGCTCGTACTATTAGAGTATCGAATGAACTCTTGCCCCCAGAAGCAAGTGCTAATTAATTCAGCCAAATTCAGACTCCTAAGTCCTGAAACTACTTTTTGAACAGTATTTAGGCATTCCTTAGCAGACTTGTACCTCCCAAATGAGCTGTAGTCAATGAGCCACGCAGAACCATATTCGGTGTGTGAATTGTACGGTGTTTTCTAAGAGTGGCTAGTGGCCCATAAAAACAGTCAGGCTTGGTAAAAGTGCTTAAAGCCAAAAAGGTCCGGACAACACCGACAAACTCCTGAAAATTTTAGTCACGCCTAGATTGTAATACGGGTGTTAAATATTAAAACAAAAATTCACAGTTGGATATCTGAGTCATTCTGAGGCAAGAAGAGGGACAAATGACTTTTCAGTGCTGTCACAGGGGAATACATATTTATACGTATTTTCAACATGCTGCGGGATAAAGCAGAACCAAACAAAAAGATAGCAAATGCTCTGCCCTTTTCTTCTTCCACAATATTCTCCTACCTTTGAAGTTTCTAGTCTGAAACTTGGGCGGAAAAACAGAAACCCTCAGATTTAATTCTGCATTACTCAAAACAAAACTAGGGAACTAAAGTGGCATTTCTAGATGTCATGTCCCTTTCTGCAATGTTTTAAGTCTTGTATCCTCACGATACAAGCTGCTTCTCTGTGCTGCCCATGGAGACATGTCTCCCTTTTGAGAACTGCTGTCCCAGTGGGGCAGATCCAGCCCTATCCCTATTTTTGCTTTTCCACACCCTTACCTTCACAAGGCTCCCCTCTCCCTCCGCCTCTAACTCTGAACTCCAGCCCCAACCCAAGAGCCCACCACCCAATCACAGAATCACGGGGGTTGGAAGGGACCTCAGGAGATCATCCAAGTCCAACCCCCTGGTAAAGCAGGTTCCCTACAGCAGGTCGCACAGGAAGGCATCCAGGTGGGTTTTGAGTATCTCCAGAGAAGGAGACAGAACAGCCTCTCTGGGCAGCCTGTTCCAGTGCTCTGATGCCATAAATCATCTCCCCACAGCAGCTTTTGGGGCTGCATGCTGGGTGAGCCCCAGGCCATCAGACACACGCAGTGCTCTGTCCTCCCTCCTGCTGGGCCTGGTGCCGGGAGGACGAAGGAGCCTCATACCAGGCCGCGTCCCCCAGCAGATGGGGAGATGTCAGCAGTCCAATGCTGTTCATGGGGGAAAACTCCCATGGAAGGGAGGGAGCCTAGAGTTCGTCCTTCCTCCTGCAGGAGCACAGATCCTGACTCTCAGGCTGGGAGGCAATGAACTGTGATGGCAGCCGGCCCCTGCAACGTGCCCAGAGGGCCCTCAGCCTTCACTTCAGACCAGAAAACAAGGCAAGGTTGCACGGGACACGCTCACTGCCTGTCACTTGCCCTTCCTTCCTAGGACACTACACACATTCCACCAATTTATTTACCTTTCAAATGCCCTTTCCAACTATTTCTTTTAAGTAACAGTTGTTGAAACACTGCTGAGCGGCACGAAGCGTCCGCCACTGGCACGCCACCAGCAGCCCATCCCCGTGCCAACGCACGGCAGCAGGCAGCTCAAGGCTGACCGCAGGAGTGATAGCTGCGGCAGGGTTTTAACACAAATACACTTTAGTGTTTCCGCCTGTCACTCATCATTAACGTGTTTCACATCAGTAGCTTTTCACTTGTGCCCGCCTTATATTAAAAGCAAATTGCTCCGTACAAGCAGGCGGCCTTAAGCTGAGCCGTGTATCCAGGTAACCAGGAAAACAAGCAATGCAGGAAATAGGCTTGTTGCAGGTATGCCATACCGCTGACTAATGGCTCTGTATGCTTAACATTTAATTAAAAAAATAGCTTCTAAACTGACTTATATTTATTGTGTCTGCCTGCAGACTAGTTTGTTTGACTAAAATATGATTTTAAGTCTCAAATTCCATTAAATTTCCCTTCATTGTCTGCAAACATGAATCATTTTAATGTAACTTCTGAAACACTACAGACCTTTTTTGTTATTTTCAAAGCCTGCTGCACATAACCAAATAAGCTATACTTCAACAGCATTTAATGAGTCAAAAATCTTCAGAAATATTATGAAACATTATCATAATGAACCAGATTACATTAAAACATTAAAGGAAAATTGAAAATGCTAAAATGAGTAATTGCTAGACTCAATTATGCTTTACAATATAATAAATAGTTAGTGTTTCATTTAGACTACAACTTGGTGTCAAAAGCAGGAACACAAAACATACTGACATAAATTGATTTTTAGGCAAGCAACAGAATCACTTGGCTTTACAAAGAGAACGGAGAATTCGTTATCTCTTCTCTCATCTCAGATGCCACCTCCTTCTTTTGCCAAATACAATCATTTTACAGAGAGGAGTTTACAACTTGACTCCCGACTCCCAACAAGCCACTTGAACTATTTATTATGTAGATTTGATTTTGGAGTTCTTCAGTTACCACTGACTTTGGTGAAGGCTGGTCAGCCCATAGAAATGGTAAGTTTCCTGTTTAGACTTTTAAATTTAAAAAAAAAACTAGGACATGTCTTTCAATCAAATCATTTCAGTGAAATCATATCAGTGGCAGAACATACTAAAAATAAGAAGCTTCATCTATAATCCAGACACCTTTTATTGCCTAGTATTACAAGTGCTACTACCTACAACTATAATACCTATCAGAGGTAAAAATAATACAGCCTCTATTTTCCAGTGGACTTTTTGTATCTTAGAGAGTACCTTGTGTAGAGTAAAATCCAGATTTCAAGCTATAAACCAAAATGGGTATGGGATTGAAAAAGGAATATAAAAAAGGAAAAAAAAATAGTGATAGATACTGTTCCATAAACAAACTTCCTCAAGTTACTTTGGAAGCTGACTGGTTTTGAAACAGATGACCTCTCGCCCAGCCTCCTTAAGAGTCCAAATTCCTAAGTTTCTACTTCAGACAGGGCAGAAAATAAACATCTGTCTTGTGTTCAGTAGGTGATAAGAAGGAACAGAAGAGGAAAGTGGAGAATAGCCTACCAAAAAGCAAACACACACTCACGTTAGCAGATGTCAGCAATCTTTCTTGTACAATTATGCACTGTACAAGTTTAGAGATTAGGATTTAAGAACACATTGAGTACATTTGAAATAAAATCCTTGCAAGCATATTTCTTGAAGTGTGTGGCTATTTTAAATATTTTGAAATGGCCTGCTGAGACACAGAAGTTGCCATGTGAAGCACAACAAACAGCTACGTACTGAATGCCATTTATGCACAAAATTATTTGTTGTGCTAGAAAAGCTGTGCACTTTTCCTTATTTTTCTTATTTTAAGTTCGCACTGACTCGTTAATAAAAAAACTGTTCAAAATTAATCCTCTTATTCTTTTATGTAAGTCCCTTTCTAGAGATAGAGAGGGTATTTTATCACTTGAAATGTACTTATTTTAAAAGAAAGAAAACTTTCCAGTTAGGCAGCAACATCATCCATTTCATCACACTCAAACTTGATCTTTGTGCAGGCTGTAACTCGACAGATGTCACCATATGATGAATAATTAATAGATAAATGAATGTCGGCTATTCCTACTCTTTGCTCATATTTTGATAAGGCTTGTCAAGATACAGGAGGCGACACTCATGAGGCTTTAACAGAATGTAAGTTAATTTCCTGAAAGAATAATGTAAGGGAGACTTTTATTAAATCCTAATTACTTCTACTTCATTATCACTTCAGTAGGTGGACTGGCTGATATCATTATTGCAATGGAGGTCAGTGAGAATGAATCAGTTTGCTCTTACAAATACACTACTTCCTCTCATCTTTTTATAATACTCTGTCACCTCTTCTTGTATTTCAGTAATAAATTTCACAGAGGTCATATTGGGAAAGTGAAAAAGCAATGGCTGAAAAATGTCAACACTAGCCAAGCTCTTACTGCCCATTTAAGAAAACTTCATCCAGAACTTCTTCCAGGTGTAGGGGCTGACAATATCACTAATACGAAGTAAGTTAACTTCAGCCTTGTTTAGCAGACGTGTTATGAATCTCCTTGTTTCCTCAATAGTCAAGGGTGAAAATTCTGGAATATGCTCTGACAATGGCTAATTTAGGATCTTCCTACAGCTTTACAAGTCTAAGTCAAGTAAGGAGACAGGAATAACCTTGAACTCTTGCCTATAATTCCCTCTTTTTTTCTTTTTTCTTTTTTTTTTTTTCTTTTCTTTCATTCAATGCATTGTAAAACAAAACAAGAACAGCACCAAAAACTAACTTAAATGATGACAATTTATAAGCCTAATTTAACTGATTTAAAAATCTTTAAACTTGATTAGAAAAACTGCTGCCTGGAAACACCCTGAGTAAACATTTCATCTTTTCTCCATAACTACTGTTTTCTAACCCTTCAGAATAAAAAGTAAAGGAAGAAACAAAGGCATAGGAATCCAAACCTACAAAACCTAACTCCTTTAAGAACGAGAATCTGTAAGCACTACATATTTCTGTGAACAACCGGGATTCCTAAGGAAGCACATTTTTTGAGTATAGCCTAGCTTATTACTAACATGTACCAACATTACTTCTGACCTACAGAATCTAATTCTAAACTCTCACAATTTGCGGGTGTCATTATTTTTTAAAATCTCTGGAGTTTCTTGCCCTGCCACACTCTGCCCAAACATCCACCATGGATGCAAGCTCATCAGTCTCTCCAGTTTCCTCCTCAGCACGCCCATCTCCCAGTGTGGAACAACCCACTCCCTTTTCTTTCAGTTTGAAAGGACATTTGATACATTGTCAGCCTAATGAAGTCAACTGTTGAGTTTTGCTGTTTCCGCCACCTTGACTCCTGATTCCTTAATTTCTGTTAATGGTGGCCACATCTATCAGAATTTATAAAACACATCTTAAATATACATGTTCATACTGTCTGCTTTGTCCCAGCATCGTGGGTGCCAAGCATACTGCTGTAAGATGGATGGAGCCTTCGGACTTGATTAGGACTGTCAAGGAAACTGTGCAAACAGTAACATCATTTGCCTGACCTAAACACATGATCAGGGTCTTAAAGCTTGTCTGCTATGGAAAGCACTCACATCCTCACATCCATCTGTCATCTATCCACCAATTACATGTGCAAAACTGCACATGAAAATCACCCTTTAGATGAACTAATTTTAACTGTAAGCAACAATAGTAATATTTCATACCTTTAAAATATCAAATTATTTTCTAATGGGAAAAAGAGTGGTTGAGCCAAAACTGTAGCACTTCAGTTCTTTTCTGTGGCATCGTTGTTATTTCATGGCAACTAAAAATATTTCTTTTTTTTTTCTTTTCCTTTCAAAAAGTAATACACTAGTTCAATCCAATTAAAGAAAAAAAAAAAA
>VXAV01004890.1:643316-664236 GCA_013399715.1 Alectura lathami | reverse complement strand
TTTTTTTTTTTTTTTTTTTTTTTTTTTTTGACATGGCTTTCCTGAGGCCTAGAGCCTGCCTCACTCAGCCACACTGAACATATGTCTACATATTCCCTTGGGCAGTATTTAAATGTGTGCATCCATGTGGCTGTATTTGTTTAATGTGTGCTCCCACTGATCTGATGGGACCTTTCCCATGACCCATTGCTTCTCTAAGTTTGCCACTTGCTGCTGTCAGGCGAGAGAGGCTTTAACTTGGATGGCTGAAGCTGTAAATGGATGGGATTTTTTTCCCTTTCACTACTTTCAGCTGAACCCTCTAGCTGATGGATCATCTAATGCGGTTCTGTTGAGAACCCTTCCTCATGCTGTTAAAAAAAAAAAAAAGCCAAACCTAAACAGACCCCATCTGTTACAATCCTGTGACGATTTATGTGAATGCAGAATTGGTAGGACTTCTCTCTGCTTTTTAATAAACCATCCTCAGAGAACAGCACTCACTTCTTGAAAACACCCACTAAGGCGTACTTTGCTTGCTACACTGTTAGCTCTGACACTAAACTTTTCACTAAGAGGGAAAGTGCACAGCAAGTGGCTGTGCACAGCGCTGGCTTCCCTTTGGGGAGGCACTACATGATTCTGTATGGCATTTAACTTTCCCAAGGTAGACAGCCTGGGGGGGCCCAGAATCAGAACAAGTCTGTCTCTAAAGACATTTGCAGCATACACTGTCTACTGAGTAATACCAATATGGCTCAGAAGACGAGATTCAAAGCATATTATTTACATTCCCAACTAATGCAGCTACATGCAAGGGCCCAATCATATCATAAATCTGTCTTCCTTTTTGAGCTAAAAGCTTGAAGAATCCCACATTACACAGGTAAAGGAGGCATTTGAATGGGTGCAGAAACCGTGGCTGGCTTGATATAGTTCACAAAGGGAAAAGCTGCACAAATATTCAATAACCAGCATATGCACACACTTGATGCCATGCTAGAAAATGCCATAATGTATGTAAAAATTATATCCAGGATAAATTAAAAAATAAGTATATTGCATCCTAGAGTTTCTGTTCAAGAGTGGTGTTCTCCTGTGCACGCCGATGCAGTGAGACTGCCCCTGCCCCAACTGCACGTGAAATGCCTCTTCTCCAGCCTTCTGGCAAATGCCCATCAGCACTGTAACTGGCCATGTCCCCAGTGCCACACCATGCCAAGCCCTGCTCAAAGGGGGGTGCCAGCAAACCTTCCACTCCTGTGTGCTGGGCAAAGGTCCGGGCTCCCTCACGGAGCACCTCCACATGGGTTGCACTGGCAGCCAAGAAGAGCATATGGCAATTCACCCTGGAAATCCAAATGTCAGCTGCGGACCTAAGATCATCTATCTATTTAACTTGACGTAGGATGGGGATGAAATCAGCTGAAGAACAGGAATGAATGTACAAAATACGGAGTGTTTGTTAAACTATATTTTCTATCAAGCAAAGTTATACTAGCAGTACCAGTATGACTGAGAAATCGTGGGACTGAGAATCAACACAAGAGAACTCAGTATTCCTGAGACTAAACTGACTTTTTGTTAGAGAATTATTTACTAAACAAGAGGACAGCCACTGTGTTCCCAAACATGGGGCTGAGTTCCCAGTGCTGCCTTACATATCTTCTGTTTTTCAGCCTCCCCTCGTATTTCTCCATGAGGCCTGGTACAACGGCATCCTGGCCAAAATAATGATACAAATATACAGCAGCAGCCTGTGAAAATGGGTCTAGTAGCGTACTAGATCATACTAAAAGTCAAAAAGAGCTGGACTTTTGCCAGAAGACCACTGAAATTAATGGACATTCCTCACTGGAGCAGGTATCAGCATCTTGAAGTCTCCTGGCCTCTTACTGCTCCAGTTCCTTGCTCTAGTTCCCTACCTTTCTCCAGCACCACGGGATAGGTTGTCAGGATGTCCTCTGCTCCCCCTCTCACCCCTCATCCCTCCAGACCTTCCCCTCTGCCTACCCTTCCCTGCTCTCTTTCTTAACTCCCCTGCTTTTCTGTCCCCCTGGTGGCACTTCGCCTAACTCATCTGTTCCCCTGGCCATCCAGCTCAGATGCAGCCAGAGGATTTATCTGCATGGCCTCTGCCACACCACTCTTGCTGGCCCCAGCACTGCCTGGATTACCAACACAGTGCCGCTGTTGTGGTACACTGCGTACTGCAGAGCCTCAGTGCTTACACGTTAACATTGTGCATTGCTCAGGTCTGGCACAAACTGCAGAAAGAGAAGAGACAGCACACAGGTATGCCGAAAAGTTTTCCCAAAGCACTTGCTCACTTCTCAGCAGCATGATCGTGTTGCCTCCTGCAGGAGGGTTTTAAACAGCTTTGCCTAGCAAGCCACCATTGAGCAAACACTGAACACAGCTGCTATATCCAAGGTGCTTTTAACATTTAGGATGATGAGCACAATTAAAATATCATATAAATTTCTCACATACTTCTGTATTTTTAAGATCCTTTATTTTTTGCTCTTTGTTAATAGCAAAAATTCAGAGGAAGTGCATTCACAGCCAAAAGCATGAGTAACAAAACCACCAGGTTACCTCACGGGCTGACAAATGACAACATGTAATTATACATATGGTAAGGGCTACTGTAGAGATACTGTCATGTGATACTGTGCTCAGATATTAATCACTGGAGTTTGTGTCACTATCAAGAAGAAGCTTAAGATGAGGGATTAGCTTATTTACCACTTCCAAGAAAAGATTTCTTTTCAAGCTGATATTTAACCTTACTTTAATCTACTGAATAGTGCATTTGCTAGAAAAGACACTCTGGGAATGAGTGACCAATGAAGCATCTTGATTTTTCTTGAATTTTTGGTTTGGTTTTATTATTATTTTTTGTTTCTAGGATACTGGCCCTAGGAGCATGGTAGGCAGTTGTATACCTGTCACATGCATTGTGTACCTGTCACCAAACCTCTGCACCACTGCCTTCATAAATTGGAGGATGGCTGGAGACAACATTTGGTATATGCACTTTGGTGACTGTTAGAACACTCAAGAGACATTTTCCAAATACAACTATAAAAAAGTCCATGTCCTCATAAGGTAGGAAAAAAGCTCTGCTAGTGACCTAAAATCTGTTCTGTGCAGCAGGACTCAACCGGGATGTAGAAAAACAGGGATCCATCAGTGCTGCTGGACTCTACATCAGTGTCTGGTGGGGGCTTCTCTAACTATACCAGGTGTACTTCCTGTGATCACTTTTCTGCAATTGTGGTCAATATCAGAATTTTTTTTTTGGCATTTATTCCGATATTGAATGAAATTTGTCAAACCTCCCACAGCTGTTCTCTCCTCTCTACTGAACTTGCCAGTCATTTTGACAGCTTTGATTCTTCTTCTCTTTTTGTCTAAACTGGGATTCAAGTCACTCTGGAGAAGGATGAGATCCAAGTGCCAGTCCCACATCCTGTTTTCATCAGAAAGTGGCTTGTTACAGGTTGTGGAGTCCTCACGACCCTGAAGAAAGGCATAGTAAAGGACTATAGTCTAGTTCAGGTGCAACAATTTTGATCTTCTTTTGGCTTGCTTTAAGGAAATGGTAATTCCTGACACAGAGAAAGCCTGCTTTCCCCTTTGTAACAGGAAATTTTACTGTATTCTTGCAATGTGAAATATGAATGACAACAGAAGTGCTGAACAGAAGGCAAGCAAAATAATTCCTCCCTACCTGAAGGTCTCAGCTGGAGTGTTGTGTCCAGCTTGGGGCACCACACTGCAAGAGAGGTATGGACTGATTGGAAGCCATCCAGGGAAAAGTGACGAGAGACCTCAAAAAAATAACCTGTGGAGAAAGGCTGAAAGAACTCAGGTTGTTTAGCATAAAGACTGGACTAAGAGGAGACCGATAACATAAATTGAGCAGTGTAAGTTGTTGCTGCAAAAAGGATGGAAATAAACTCTTCTCTATATTGTTGTGGACAGGACAAGAAAAATGGGCTGTAGCAGAGGACTGCAGATGGATGCAGTCTTGGCTTTCTGATTGAGTACCAAGCTGAATCTATGGGAGACCATCTAAGAAGCAGAGAAAGAGGGAAATTCAGAGCTTGGATTGTCCCTCAACAATCCAAGTCCACACCTGTAAAAAAACGTGTTCGACCCAGAGCAGAGAAGGAGCCTGAGACTGGAAGGAATGATCACAATCAGGCCAGCTGTGGGGAGAAACAAAATGTTTGTTTGGACAATTTGCATCTGTTGCTTTTCTTAACCGGATAAGAGAGTACACTATGTAATATACACACACCAGCCTCACTTACCAACACAGACTTAAAATATTTATACCACTGACAAACAATGCCAAGGAATTCCCCTACAAATGCAGTGATTTAATAAACACAGCACTGCAATGTAGCATTTATCTTTATTATATATAATCAGCTGTTGCTTTTACTTGGGTAGAAATAATGTCAAACTGAGCCAAGGTAAGACGGCAGGGTTGGAAGGTTCCCATTTCCCCAGTCCCAGACATACACACCTTTTTGGCTTTTGTGAGCACATGTGAGATTTAAGACTGTGAGATACAGCTCTGCACATCCTGCTCCAGCTCCCATGAGCCTGTGAAGGACCGGGCATCTCACAGCCCTCATGTGGTCTCCCCTACCAGATAGCTTCTTTCCAATGCCTTCAGCAATCATTTAGGAAACCTCTTTCAAACCACCACTGACAAAGCTTGTATGTATGTATCTAGGAAATACAGAGGCACTTCGCTTCCCAGCAACGGTCTTGCTGAAACACAGGTTACCTCTGCGTGAAGAGGTATTATTCTGGAAATGTGGCACCAGGCTCAGACAAGCCTGAGTTCAACAGTAAAGAATATAGTGAAGGTACTACACCATGATTATAAAGAATGTTCCTATCACATACGTCATTTAGGGAATGACTGACAGGATGACCTACCTCTGGTGCTTTTTTCTCCTTCAAAAAAACGTTTTTAGTACGAGTGTACACACACACAAAAAAGCAAACATGAGAGCTGAAGTAATGGATATTTGTCAAAGGTATTCATATTCTCTACAAAGCTAGGCATTTTTTCGTTTGCTCATGAATGTGATCCAGTCTGAAGCTATCTTCTTCTGTAGCAATAGCCATGTGGTCTTCTATATTCATGTAAATTAGGGAAATGCCCCAAAAAGCATTTCTACAACAAACCACAGTTTTTAAATGAAGCTTTACTTCTGAAGAATGAACTTCAGAAATGGTTCCAAAGTCAGAGTAGAAGTTGGCCCATTCTGTGCAGACCTGTGAAAACATGATGCCAGCAGGCTCAGAGGGTGGTATGAACAGTTTTTGTACAGTCTGAAGACACAAAAGGATGTAAATACACAAATATTGCACCTATGGAAAACTTACTCCCTGGGCAGTATGATGCCAGAACTGCGGTCAGTAGCAGGTTTTGTTCCACATGACTTCATCCCAGCTCACAGTAACCCCAGTGGCCCCTCCCCACCAGGTCTCTGACAGTTCCATACCCACCACAGCTGAGCCCCATGTCAATATGCTTGAATTTACACTGGCCTACACACTCCTTAGTGCCTTTTCAGAGAAGGTTATATTTTTCCCCCTTCTGATTGAATGTTCAACTAGAAAGCAATTTTTTTCATGTCAAAGCAGGGATAAAGTTGCCAAAGACGGACATCACTAGGAAAATAATCTGGTAAATAACATAATGCTGAATGCTTCACAGCTGTAGGCGCCAGTGTAATCTGATTACAAATTAACTTAACTGAAAGCCGAATAGCCTCCTCCTGAAGAGACGTTTACTTGCTCTTACCTGATCTCTTAGGAAAGTACTGGGTTGTGGTGTCTCCCAGTGCCAAGACAATGAGATCCCTGGAGTGAAAGAATGGATATTTTGAACAGCATGTGGATAACCTGAAGTTACAAAACACTCGAGTGTAGGTGAGCTTCTTGAGGAGACCACCACCAGGTGCTGTCTCCAGTTCCCAAATGACAGTCTTTGTCACAGGAACCTCGTCTGGCAGTGATGGGAAGACAGACAAAGGCCACAAGAGGTCTTTCCACTAACATCTAATGATTTTCTGCTACGGTCAGGATGGCTTATCCAGGCCGTACTGACACCGCGGGCCTAATGTGCCTTTTGATGCCCACAGGACTGGTCCCTCAGTCACCATGCATGAGAGCATGGGCCCAGGTTTCCTTACACAGTACACGAAGTCATGCAGCAAAAGCGACAAGTGTGCTGCACGTGGCAGCCTCGGGGAGACTGCAGAGTGTCCTGTGGTTTAGGATGCATTCGTGATAGTCCTCAACAAGGCTGCTTGCCACAACAGAAAAGTGTTGTCAGAAAGATTAAGAATAGTCAACACCAAGGCTTCTGTAAGATCTATGTGCTGTTCAGCAACCGAGGAGGTACAGGAGGGTGTGTTAAAGGATTTCTGCTTCTCCCCCAGCATCCTGCAAAGTCTCTTCTAATTCCTGGCTGATGCTGAAGAGGATTTTGGGATATCCCCTGCTACGCAACAACAGGGAAGACAGAAAAGGATCCATTTCTCCACCAGGTTTAAGAACACAGCTGAGTCCCTCACCCAAGGCTACCCTACAGCAAAGCAAGCAGGGCCAGCTAATCAGAAGAGAATCTTCCTGGCTCACTGGAGGGATGGCTGAGAAGCACCTCCATGACCACCTCCCTCAGCCACAGGAATGGCAGAGGGAGTTGGTGGAGGAACCCTGGGCTGACTTCAAGGTCTGGACACCATGCAGGTGCTCCTCGGTGTTGGGGAATTCCTGAAGACCAATGAGCAAGTCATCTCCTCTCTGTTTTTGTGCCTGCAGGCACTGAAGTGATGGTACAGCAGGGAACCCTTGAAACAAAGGTTTGATTATAGGTGTCAAAGACACCTAGAACAAGGCATGGAGAAGCGAGTGCTGCCAAGAAGCAGTGGGCTGGATGCAAAGGATGTGGAGCAGCAAGGGGTGCAATCCAAGGAGAAACTACATGCTAAAGGCTGGGTGCCCCCAAGATACATTCACACTGCAGCAGAGCAGAGGCAGGCAATTACCCCCAGAAAAACGTTCATTTGCTGCTTCATGTTTTCACTAGAAGTCCATTGTCATGTCTCAGCAAAATGTGGGCTGTGTCTCATCAAGGCAGAAATGTGTTTCTTCCTCCTTTCCTATTTTGATGTATTTCATTTCCATATAATCTCCAGAGGGATCATTTAGTCTGTTCAAACACCTTATTAAGGAAGGGGGGCATTGTTCGTCAAGCCTTTGTGCAGTACCGGAATGTGTCTCTTCCTGAGTGCCCCGTGCATGGCCAGGCCTTGATAAAGCAGCGCCTGCTTTTCTCTCATTGTTTCATGTTGCCTTCGCCTTTCTTTTTCTATCTCCATTTGTCCGAATACTAATCTGTGTTTATAACAAGAAGTGGTTCCCGCACCTCCCCTTTGTCACTTAATTGAAGGGAAACTGAGCAACAGGTGGATCTCAGGAAATATCATTAGTCTCTTTTGATTGTTTTTGGCACTTCTTTGAAAGAAAAGTTCAGCTCAATGCAACTGGCTATTCGCTGTTTCCAGGCTAATTACCGCATGACCCAAATGAGGAGCATATTCAAACACATCTAATTTAAAGAAGGTGAGCTCTTTGTCTGGCTTCAGTGGGATTATTCAGAGGCTCAGATTTACATGTGTGTTTAAGGACTTTGATGAAGCTCGGCCGTAGAACCAAATCCATACGGATGTGGAAAATGAATCCCTTCAGTATTGTATAGCACAGAAATACAGTTTGTGTACAGAAACACTGCCAGCCCCAACCAGCATGTTCATGTTTATATAAGGGCTTCCTTTTAACCTGTTCTTTTGTTCAGATAAAATAGAAACAGTGTAGAAGGACAGAAGTGTTGTGAGTTTGGTTTTGAGAGGTGCTTGTAAAGGAAGCCTGCAACTGGAAGAGAAAACCTAACCTGGGACACTGCTACATCAGCTCCTTGGCTGGCAAATCTCAGAAGCCACGGAGAAGGGGGAAGGATGCTAAAGAAAGCAAGCAGCATGATCCTTCAGCATGTGGTTTTATCCCAGTAATTCGCAGTAGGGCAAAAGAGGCAAAAGCTCACAGTGTGCTTCTATCACTTTGTAGACAAAGCTCCGATTTCTGCTATTTTTAAAACTAGAACCCTGGGGGAATATTTCACCATTGAAAATCAGCCAAATGCATTAACAAAGGGCTCCACCTGTTACAAGAATGCAGGCAAAGGGCTGGATGATGGCAGCTCCCACTTGACGGCTAGCAGTCAGGATATTCCTTACATGTGATATACAGCAATTACAGACCAGCTGAAAATCCAATCTTCAGACATGCTTTGTAGTTTGGAGTTTGAACAACAAGGCGAGTCAGAGGAAGAGAAGAGAGGTGGCAGTATCTTTAATTTCAAGGGCAGGGTATTAGAGACACAAAACCTGAGAATGAAGAAGGTCCTGTAAATCTTACTGGTTTAGTGACACTGAGCTCTCACCATTGCCATCCGAACTTTAGACCCGTCTTTTTCCTCTCCACTGAGAAACTGGGAGGCACAGCAGACAAATCCTCTGACATGCAATGTGTCTTATGCTGCTTGGAGCAGCAGTAATCACAAGGTGTTGACATCAGCAGGGCAAGAGGTGGTACAGCAAAAACACACACACACTCAACTACAAAAGCTAGGAAAGACAAGGATAGTGAAATTATGACTAAACAAGCAGTTCTTCCCTTAACACAGCTACAGGGGGGAAGTGGAAAAGCCCTGACTTTTCAGAGATGTCTTTATGGGTTTATAACCGTAAATACCCCCTTTTTAGAGGATGTATTTAGGAAGCAAAACTGTTCCCTTTTTGTGAATGATCTGTTTTACAGGGCTTAAAAATATGTCAAGATTTGGTGCAGTAAATCCTCCTTATGCTGTAACTGAGTAATGTAAGCAACTTGGGTTGCCGTTTAAACAATTCCCAGTGTGTGGCATGGCCAGTGCAGTTTGAAATGCCTCTGTCTATCTAAACAGAAACAGATGTTTGAACAGCAGAGCTGTGGAGAAGTCATTCTTCAAACAGTAGATTAAAACATCTGTCAGGACCATTGCATAGGACCAGACAAGTAGCAGCAATATCAGCTGGGCCTGCCAGTCACGTCTGCCTCACCCCAGAGGTGGAAAGGAGAGGATGGGGGTGCTTCTGGTCTGAGCATCTTACAGCCTCGTGTTTTGCCTTGTTTCTCCAGTCTCACAAAAAATATTATGGACCTGGCTGTATGGACTCAGGGATTAACACCTCTTTCAGCATTGCCTCCTGTAACTGTTTTTTTTTTTTTGTAGATTTCCACTTTCCCTGATGCCTCTGGCAGTTGATATAAAAGCTGTGAAGTGTTGGTGACGTGCCAGGTTACAGCATTTTGCAGTTATTTCCATCTGTCCTTCGTGCTTCAGCATTTGACCAGTTTAGTGGCATTGCAACCAAATTCTTCAGGCCTCATTGGGTCAGAGATAGAACAGCCGACTAATCTTCTGACACTTGTCTGCAGGAGGTGTGCCACTGGCAGGGTATTCATTTCCAGCTAAGCAAAAGTCCAAACCAAACTCTTGGATTAACACCTCTTTTGTACTCACCCCCTAAGATATGAGCCAAGAATCAGAGTCAAGAAATATTTCCATTTTTTTTGGTTAATCTACTTAAAGTTCTGGGTCCAAACAGCCCCTGACGGATCCCCATTTTCACAGTCTGGATCTGAAATCTGAGCGTTGACACCATCCTGTTTCCAGTCCAGATTTATTCTCACTTCTTATTTCCATGTCCAGCAGAACAAATGGGGACAGCCCTACTCTCCAGGCTGCTTATTTTGGGGTGGAGATGCTATGGTTGTTTTCCCAGCCCCTTCCCCCTCCCAGCATGCTCCAGCCCTACACATGGGGGCAGGCTCTGCCTCGATGCCCCTGGGAGACCCCCAGTGCCACGAAGGGGTGGTGCTGGGCTCCCAGTGAAGCCGGTGGAGCAGTTCATACAGACGGGTCACGCTCTCATCTTGTTTGTCTCCCAAAGTCCATTAATTGTGGGCTGTAGCGGCAGCAGATTACCTCACGACAGCCTGGCAGATGTGCTCTCGCTGAACAAATAAACTCATTTATACGGCCGTAATGACTGTTGCTTCTGTGCTCTCATCATGAAAACTCCAGCCTATCTACAGCAGTTTATAAACAAAGCTGCTTTGCCTTTATGGAAAAGCAATTTGTGGCTGAGGAGCCTCAGCAGTGACTCGTGCCAAATAGAGCTCAGGCCATTTCTCAGGGAACAGGTGTCCGCATCATTAAAGCCACCACCCCCTTGGCACTAATTGCTGTCCCTGTTGGCACACTAAGAAAAGAGATGGGGATTTGTTTGGGCCACAGGGATTTGCTTCCCCTCTCCTTCCTCAAGGTAGTGGTGTGCTGCTGCGGCGGGGTGACCACAGCCTTGGCCACTGCTTGACCAGTGCATGTCCTGCAGCCCTTGCTCCTTGGCTGCCTGGGTAGGGAGCACTGGGAAAACGTGGCCAGAGCGGGCTGGTGAACAAACAGCATTCATGAGAGGGGGGAAAGAAGGAAACTGTTTATTAGACAGAGCAAGATCATTAACTTCCCCCTTCCCCTCTGTATTTATTTTAGCTGTCCCCTAGCTTCCCTCTCTTCTCCTTTGTTTCTTCCCTTGTTTCCTCCCATGTTACATTATTATTGCAAAAAGGAAAGAAAACTTCACCCTTGCAGCTTTAGAGCAATAAACTATGAATAAAAAACACATTGTGCCCCAAAGCATAGCAAGGCAAAGAATCACAGGATCACAGAATGGCTGAGGCTGGGAAGCACCTCTACTCCCATCTGCTCCAACCCCTGCTTCAGCAGGGACACCCAGGCAGCAGCTTTTGGATATCCCCAGGGAGGAGACTCCACAGCCTCTGGGCAGCCTGTGCCAGTGCTCCGTCACCTGCACAGCACAGAAGTGCCGCCTGGTGTCCAGAGGGAGCCTCCTGTGTTTCAATTTGAGCCCATTGCCTCTTGTCCTGTCAGCTGGGCACCACTGGAAACAGCCTGATTCTGTCCCCTTTGCACCCTCCCTTCAGGTGTTTATGGACGTTGAGGATACTCTCTGAGCCTCCTCTTCTCCAGGCTGAACAGTCCCAGCTCTCTCCACCTCTACCTACAGGAGAGGTGCTTCAGTCCCTTCACCATCTTTGTGACTCTTTGTTGGGCCTCTGCAGCATGTCCCTCTCTCTTGTACTGGGGAACCCATTCCATGGGCACGTAATCTGCAGATGCCTTATGTCTCAAACCCTAGACAGGCTGCTGGACAAAATTCTCCACTGGATGGGCTTCATTCTCATCTGTTAATCGCCCTTAACTGTTTGAGGTGAAATATCCCTCCCTGCATGCCTCCCTTACTGAGGACTGTGCTCCACCTCAGCAGCTCATGCAAGCTGCACATTGCCATGAGCACAGAGTTATGTGGGAAGCTGGGAATCAGCGGTCCATCTTCCCTGCAGACAGTCATGGTAGTTAGCACCACACACATCAGCTTGGAGTGGCTACAGAGAAGGGATGTTTTCACAAGCCAACAGGACACTGCCACTCCAGCTATGGGGAGCCCTGGGGAAGTGGCCATGAAGACACAGGAGTACCAAGGACCCTTTCTGGGACTGGAACAAGGACAGCCATCCTTGGGGACTGTGGGGAGCCATCCATATTGCACGACCCACATACTCACAGCCCCTGCCAGGTCACTGTTGGGGCCCTGTCATTTACCAGCCCACCTGTGGCAGCTGCCCAGTACAAAGGAACCCAGCTGGATCTGCACCACGCACTGGCACGGGGCGCGGGCTCACCGCCTCCTCCCTGCCCTTGACGGCAGGCCGATGGTGAGTGTTTGTGCAGCTGCCTAAACCGTCGGGAATAACTTCTTCCCTTTCCCCCCGTCTCCTCTCCATCACTGGGCAGCAGTGGCAGTGGGACGAGTGCTGCCTCTGCCTTGCAGCAAGCCCAGTACAGGCTCACCCCAGATCCCACTTGCCAGCCCTTCATCCTTGCTGTGAGGCATAGGGGAAAAGAGTTGGGGACTGAAGCAGTTTTTAGGGACGATGCCAGCAAGCGGTATTTTACCTTCCATTACCTCTGCTGTTTTCACCCTCAGCAGAGTTAATTACAAATCAGTTTAATTGTTCTCCCGCTCAATAACCTTCTAATCTCTCCGAGGCTTGCTGCACAGCAGGCTGTGAGGTTGTATTTTATCACTTCTCTTTTCATAAACCTCACCACATAACTCTGTGGTCTGCTTCCTCTCTCTCTCCCCGGAACCTTTGCAATTAAATTGATTAAAGCCAACTTCAGCGACGACTCAGTAGAAAGCCTTCCTTCTGCTCCCTGCCACACTGCCGGGTCGCCAGCAACTCACCCCCCCGCACCTTCCTTCCCCGCACACCACCCTTCAATGTCGAAAAACTGGGCAGCGATGCACGCAAGGGGGGGGGGAAATGAGGGAAAGGAACGAAAAATCATTCTGAGGAATGTGTGTGCTTCCTGAAAAAAATAATAATTAAAAAAAAAAAAAAAAAAAAAAAGAACAAGGAAAAACAAAACCCCTGGCAACCTGCAAGAAATTATAAAAACACCCTGTGTCTGCCAAGAATTCAATCTTGGATGCCTTCCTATGGCCACCACTGACTGACATTTCCCTGTTCCCTTTTCTGATCAGACCATTCAGTGTAGCTTTAACACTAGCTGCCTCTTTTACTGCTGTTGCAGCTCTGCCGGTTGCAGCATAGAGGTTGGAGGGAAAGTGCTTGGATACTTCTCTGCTCCTGCCTGGGTTGCACTTGGGTTGAACAGCATGCAGGTCTCACTTGCAGGATGTAGAAGAGCTGAGAGTCCTGCAAGCAAATAATGAGAGAGTTCACTTCCAATGATAAACGCTGTTGGATGCTTTTAATGTTTCTTCACGAAAACAGATAATGCAGTGTTCTCCCACGATATCCTCAGACACAGCTCCGAATCCCTGCTCTTTGGTCCGGAGCATTCTGGTAGCTCACTGACTGGGCTCCATGCTTGAACTCCAGTGTAGTTGCATATGCTGAACCTAATTTTAACCTCTACCAGAAATCCTTCCCCCTCAAATCTTAATCCATAAATGCATTGTTCCCTTGGAAGATTTGGCCAATTCATTGGTTTATTGGGCTGTTCCTTGGGTACAGTAAGTCAGGTACATTAAAAGTATGATGTTTAGAAATGTTCTGGTATGTCTTTTTGAATATAATCCTTTTCTGCCTTTTGCAATATGATGTGTCCTATGTTCCTTAGATCTGTTTTGTTTCTATTGTCTTTCTGAGTATATCCACCTCTTACTGACGTTGTTGTCATTTCTACGGGCAGGCAAGTACATCACAGAGGTAGGAGACTGTCACAAAAAGACCCTAACCATCTTATGATTTATATATGTAGTTTAAACCTTGACTGCTGAAAAGCTCAGAGAAAAAACTTGCCACTGCATTAAGCATTGGATTATGCCCTGAAGAGAAGATGAGAAAAGCTTATTTCATCCCCATCTTAGCATTCCCAGCCAAGAGTAATGGTCAGAAACTCCTAGACCCAAGCTCAGTCAGCAGGGAAGAAATACAGATATGATCAGCTGGCCTTTGTGCATACAAAAGACTAAACCACCGCCAGCCTTCCTACAACCCACCAGCCTTAATCCGGCTCTCCAAGCTGCAACAGAACAAGGCAATGTTATGTGTGCTGACTCAAGCTGATTTATTGAATGAGAACTGCACAATCCGCTAGCGTCCGATAATGTTAGATAACACTGGACAGGCATTTGTGTGACATCCACCCTAAATTAGCATATGATGACAGCACAAGACTGGCGTATGCTGTGGACTTGGGGCAGAAAGGCAGCGACTCAAAAAGGGTCTGTGGAATCCTCATTCTGGCCCAAATGACACGATGACGTGTTTCCATCAGCAAATCTTTGTGCAATGGAAGCTATGGTCCCACTACTGCAAATACTGAGTGAAAACTTTTCACTCTGGAGAACTCTGTAGACTTGGGTACTAAATGTTCATAATGAACCTTTCTGATTGTCTTGGCTGTGAATCTGAAAACATTCTGAAAACATTTTGCTGGCTAACAATTGTATATGTACATGGTCTGCAGTATCTTGCTGATGTTATTTTCATCCAAATTTTTCAGTCAAGCAAGTAATTTAAATGGGCACATGGGCTTAGGACATGCCAGATAAAAATTGTCCCACACTTTTAGAAAATCTGGAACCAGATCTCAACCTCATAAGTCATCATAATTATTGTAGAGGTTAAAAAATAAGCCACTGACTTCATCATTCCTGAAAGTTTTAACCGTGTTTGGATCTAAACTTTAACCAAGATTTTCAACAGTGTTATGTGGCTTGTTTTTCAGACAGTCATTTCTCAACATTTCTGAAAAATCAGGTCTGAAATCAGATGCAGAGACACAATGCACTCTGAGACACCCATGCTTTTTGAGGGTCTTGATTTCCACTTAATTCTCAAAGCATCAGAGAAGATGCATTTCACAACATTATTAGAAATAGAACTCTTCATGATAGCAACAATTATTTTTTTTTAATGTCAGTTGTATTCTTAGAGAGATATTTAGCTTTTTTGAGGATTTCAATCTGTTAAAGAAAATGACTATGTGAGTTAGTAAACCACCAGGGCCTTCAAAGTCTGTGGAAGACACTGAATTAGTATAAAAACCTTTTCTTCCATCAGAAAATAATGCACAGGAATTAGTCACTTATCAGCTTGTACCTTCCTTTTAAATCATACCAAGTAGCCAAATCCATTATACCCTAGACGCCTTCTGTGTTTTCACACTCAGGATTCAGTCTCCCAGTCTGGGAGCCACACCAAGACCACCTAATGACTCTTTTCTGGTCAACACTTGGGCATTAGCTGTCCTTGGTCGTGTTTCCTTTGCACCATGCCTTCTGCACAGCTGACCCCAGGACACAGTGAACAGCAGCGCTAAATGTGTCGATACAGATTGCAAAGTACTCATATGTGTAGTCAGTCCAGATAAATTCCATTTCATGGATTTATTCAAGAAATATTTGGGGGGAGTTTTTTAATGTCATTGAATTTGTGGTTCATCTCTGGTGATAGCTTCTGTGACTAGAGATGAAAATGTCAAATTGCAGTTCTTGTTACTGTCCAGACCAGGCTATGCCATACATCAATGTCAGTTCAGTTACTGGAAGAGTTACTTCTGGAAGAAGTGTAAACCATTTTCTACCTTGCTGAACTCTGCATCGCTTTACCTTGTAAACCGTAATCTCTTACAAAAAGAACACTATGAAAAGTCCAAACTGTCTTATGAGTTGCTGTTCATGTAAGATAAAAATGTCATAGCATACTTAACTACTGAAAGCTGAATCTGCTCTTTATTTCATGTTTAAAAAGGCAATTTCCACCCCAGCTTAGGGCTCAGTTTTCATGCCTCTGCTCTGATTGTGGAAGATTTAATATTGCTACCATTAAAAGGATGACAGTGGGGGAAAAACTAAAACCCAGGGGAACTGCTGGAGTTGAGGACATAGACCTGATGTGAAGAGTGGTCCTTCCTACCTAGAAATGTGACCATCAGCCACATTTTTCTCATTCAGTTTGGACTAAGCGATAATTACAGTTGTTCTGCATTCCATGGGAGTATATTAATCTGCTGCGTGCAGCAGCACACAGCTGAAACTGCTGTCTGACATCCTGAACTTCCAGCTGTTTAGATTTTCTGTGCAGCCTTTTTGCCAGCCCATGACTGAATAACAGAAGTTTCAACACAGTGTTAGAAGCCATGGCAGCCACCTTGAGTTGTGTCAGGAATGCTTAGGGAAAAGAGTCTGGAAAAAATATCTCCAAAAATGTACCTTCATGACATTGTTTTCTGGGAAAAAACAGGGCTATTTTGGGCTGACTGGCCAACATAAATGTCAAGGAGTAAATATTCCTTGTGGTGAATATCTGGCCAAGAGTATTTTTGTACTTTCAACTGTTTTCATGAACTGTATTTATTTTTGCTGGCCACCTCTATTAAAAAGTAGTGGTATAAGTCCAGAATAACTTCAGCAGCGTCTACTGAGCAACATGGATTTCATACTTACATAGCAAAATGTGCTGAGAGCAACGTGCTGAGAGTGCTGAACAACACAACCCTAATAAAGTGAGATTGCACAGCTTCCTTCAGCCTCCAGGTACGACAAATCCATTTACATCAACAGTCACTTTTCATTTCCAGTCTACAGGGTGCGAAGTCAACCCTGGCTCCTGACTTCTCTAACTATCTCACACCATAGCCTGCAAAAATGGTTGTGTTAACGTAATGCTATTCTTCTCATCCCTTCTTGGGCAGTTGCTGTATGTTTAACTCTAATCACACCAAGGTTCACTGGCTCCTGTGTGGTGCATTGTTCTCCATGTCGTGTCCCTCCAGATGTATCTCCATTTTAGTAGCTATGTAAATGATGCCTGTTTACTTTTTCTAGTCTGCAGACAATTTTGAGGGCAGCGGTTTCACATTAGCAAGGGGGGAGGATGAGCTTATTTGGTACCTGTTTATTTTACTTGTTTGAAGCTGTGGAAGGAGGATGCAGAACGGTAGCCCTTACCGTCTCTTGTGGTTTGTCATATTAAGTTTTACTTGTCCTTGAGCATTATGCACCAAGAGTTACCTCCTCTCTTTATGTTCCACATGTGGTGACTTTGACATGGGTCCCATTGTGACTTGATGATTGTGTGTGTATTCTGTGATGCAGAAAAGCCAGAAGAGGAAAGAAAAAACGCCACCCACTCTGAGTCTATTGAACTTTGTTTTTCAATTACCTAACAAATTGCTGACTAAGGACAGGATAGGGCGGTGGAAATATAAGACCTAAATGCACTGTACATTCCTCATCTGTAATGACCAGAAAAAGTGGGTGTTTGTTGGTGGTTTTAGCCAATTTGCAATTTATCTTGGTTTTAACCCAAGCAGGCTTGAAACCAAGACAAACATTCTTTGATGTAATCTAATTGTGACTAAGACCGTTTGCATAAAGGTTTCGGAGCTAGGATAGGAAGAGGAAAAAGACCTTGAAAGCATTCCAGTGGAAAAGTCATGTGCGGCAGGCTTTTGGTTGTACCAATGGCACCCAGCAGCCCATTGTTTTAGTTGTGGCTTAAATTAATATCTGACAGCAGAGGAATTAAAGCCCTGCTGAAGTCATGTATTCACTTATTCTTGTTTTTTACAACCATGTTTGTATAATGATAGCCTCAGGTGAAGAACTAATAGGAAAAAATGCCCTTTCCCTTCTTCCATTCCCACTCTGTTCCAAAAATATATTAATAATCCAGCTTGAAAACTGGTCCCAAATACATTAACCAGACCAGGCTAGCCTCACAAACTAATGAAACTGCACGTTGTTGGCGAGGTTGAAGAAAGATTCTGGAGAGTGCCACAAGGGGTCCTGAAATTGTGCAATGCAGGTACAATCAGTGCCTGCTTTTTCTCCTTACACAGATCTGTGAGTCTTGCTCTTCTGAGGCTCTCCCAAAAGCAGAGTGAATGACCCCAACTGAACTCAGCAGTGAGATGCGCATGTTAAAGCTAGTGCAGGTGCCTTTGCACCACTTTCACTTGGTCCTGCTGTGCCAAGAGATCAGGCACAAGGGACAGTGAGCTAGAAGGAGGAAAAGCAAATCTAAGAGATATTTTGACCTGTACAATGCTGAAGACACAGCAAAGGTGTTTATGTAACGATGCAATTCATGGCCTACTTCCATATGCATCCACATATGCAGCAGGAGTGTCAGGCCTGGATTCTGATTCTCCTTTCCTCTACAAGCCACCATCTCTGAATTACAACAGCATAATCCTACTAAAAATCCTACCAAAGGATTTTGTGTGTGTGTCTGTCTGTCTGTCACAACATTCTACCATTCCGTCTGGTACTGTAACACATTTTCACCTAATAAGCCACAATGGTTTTTTTACTGGTCTTTCAATGACAGATTCCTCCAAATTCCCACTGGGGACTGTGGATAGTATGGTACAATAAGCAATTTCTGTACAAGGTACTGTAATACAGCTTTCAAATTGGCCTGAAAATTTACCAACCCAGGCAGAAAATCTGCTCATTTGATGTTTATGCTTTATGATAATGAAAATATCCAGTGATATTTTTCTCTCCTGCCAAAACACCCTCTTCTCCTGGCCTGTGCTTGAGTCATAATTTGCAAAATAGTGGCTATACTTTCCCTAGGAAAGCATTCACATGTACCTATTACTGCATTAGTCTTGTAAAATTAAATTAAAGTCTTGAAAGAAATCAAAATTTTAAGAGTTTAAATTCATCTCCATTACTTAGAGGTAGACCACACAGAGTATTCTATCTACAGGACAGAAATGTTTCTCCATTAGACTGCTACAGTTTGCTTTTCCATGTTCTACAAGAGATTTGGGGAGATTTGAGTATTGGATGATGCCCAAATTTCTCCTTCTCTTTTCTGAATTGTTCCTAAATAATTATCCCTTTAAAAAAAAAAAAAAAATCAGTCAAAAATTCAGTCTCTTTTCCTTGGTAGTGGCTGATTAACCAGGTGGCAGTGTATGGAGGGAGTGTAAAAGGATATTGAGATCTCCATGTTCTCAATTCTTATGTCTTTGTGAAATAGGTGCATAACTGGCTCAGTGATTAGTTCAGGAGGATTTCTCCGGAGATCAGTAGAAGGCAAATATATACACACATCCTCTAGTCAGCTGAAGTGACAACTGAGAGACAGCATGTTAACAGCACAGAACATTACAATCCAAGAAATACAACACTAGTTAAATCCTAAGGATTTTCTAGGTGTTAGTTTCTTGTAACATTCTCAGCAACTTCTGAAAAGCTGCTAGTTTTCAGAATAAAGCCTTTATAGATTAGTGCTGCTGATTAATAAGAGTTGTTATTTATGGTGAAAATCACACAACTGCTGGCTCTAAATGCTTCTTTGGGGCTGAAAGCTTTCTGTACAGAAAGTTGTTGTTGGGAAACAAGGGACTGGTGTGTTACTGTAAAGGATAGGTTGTAAAAGCGATGCTTAAAAGGGGCCCAATATGGTTTGGATCGCAGCCAAGGTCTTGCATAACAGGATGCCTCATAAAAGAAAGGCTTAGAGGGGTATGGTTAAAAGACAGACATTTCTTTTGAGCAGAGATGTGCCAACGGGAGGATCACTAACAAATCTTTGTTCACTGTTATGTGCGTATATAATTAAAAAATGTTGGTGTTTGCAGCCGTTCCCAGATGATGTGAACTTGTTTAGAGAATCACAGTTTTTTTAAAAATAGACTACGGCACACCAAATGTATTTTAGGCAGGCATATTTTCCTGTGGTTAAACTTTAATGTCCTTCAAGGAGCAGAAATAGGAATGACCCCCAAACCTTGTGATCAGGGGCACAGCATTCAAAGCTAGACGAGACTGTTAATCTGAGGTAACTGCCTTGCAGAGGCATAGGGCAGCATGATATCCAGCCTCACGTAGTGTGATAGGACAGCCCTTGGCATTTAGCAGGCAAGCCAGGGAACTGCTAGGTTGGTTGCAGAAACTTCACTGAAAGCTAGAGAAAATGATCTTCCTACTGACCACAGAGGGAAACTAACTCCAGCCTAACTGGCCTGCAAGTATTTGCATTTGCCTGTTTTACATTTAGAATCCAGTAACAGTATGCTGAAAGTGTGTAAAAACTGCATTTCTGGCTCGTTTCCGTTTCTAGAGGCAAAACTTGATGTTGGTCTCCAGAAACCACCCAGTGCAAGTGTGAAGAGTTCATTTTCCGTAATGCTAAAATGCTGCATACAAAAATGCAGTCAGAAACAGACGGGTGAGAGGGTGAATCTACTGGGATTTCACTCAGATCACAAATAAAAGCCTCTGGAGATACTGCTACTAAAAAAGTGATGACTTCAAAGAAGAAATAAAATCTGTTCTGTGACATATCTGGTACACCTTTTCCAAAGGAACACCTAGGGGTTGCATTAGGTCAGGAAAGAGTACAGACTGTACTTGACCTCTCTCATTACCTAGGACACCAGCCACAAGCTCTGTGGTTAAGCTCTTCAGTGATCAGGAATAAATACAGACATGAATATACATAGCCTAGACACTACTTCCTCATACTATCACAGAACCAGCACTTTTAATTCTCACAAACTATTTAGGGAGATAAAACTGTCTCCCATCCTGCCTTCATTCTCAGTCTGGATTGCCTACTGACCTCCATCTTTCAAGCTAGTGTAGACCAGAGAGCAAAACATGCAATGGTGTTGCTGTTTCCATCCCATTTCCTGCTCAATGCAGATGGTGGGACAAGTGACCAGTTAGCATGGCTGCAATTACACCACAGAATGCAAAACACATTTTCTTTGCAGAACAGACTTCCAAAATGGTGTGCTCCTGTGCTACACAGCCTGTGCTGTTTTGTTGTTGTTGTTGTTGTTTTTACTGAATAGACAATTCTGTGATAAACTGCTTGATGAAATAACAATGTGCAATGGACAGAAAGGGTTCATCAGACCTCTGCTGAGGGAAGGCAAAAGCACACGAGCTGAGCAGTAAAATCTAATATAAAGATCAGGAGCCAGATAGCCTCCAATAAGTATTTTCAGACCTAGATGTGAGTCCTCTTCAGACAGACATCTGAACACACATCTCAGCCAGGCCTAGATCCACACACTGTAATTACCCACACTGCAATTACCCCACCTTTGATATACTGGGGCCTGAAGCCAGTTTTACAAATCTCATTTCATTGACTGCAATAGGTTCAAATCCCACATGAAAAAAAAAAAAAAAAAAACAAAAGTTGAACTTGA